>PVJA010014699.1:0-41147 GCA_004027025.1 Myocastor coypus | reverse complement strand
TGATCTCCTCTATACCTGCATGCAGTTGTTTCTCTACTTCAGTTGCTCTCACTTCAGAGATGGCAGTGTGTGACTCCACCCATGCTGCTGTGGGCTGCGCTTCTTCTGGGTTGCCTTGGGGCCTGAGACCGCACCTTGCTCCTTCATCTTGTCATTTTCCCAAGTCGCCGTGGCAGAGCAGTCCACCAGGTTCCCTCCTGTCCGACCAGTCCACTGGCTTCATTACTTTCTCTGTGCCCGTGGGGAGTTTTCTCGTGGCATGGGCACATATTTACTTATCTGAAAGTGATAATATCTATTTTGCAGGGCTGCCTTGATAAACACATAGAGCACATGAGGCACCGGGTACATTGCTAAAAATAAACGGTCTCGTCATCAGACTTTTTCTTGATAAGGTCCATCGGTCCATCTGTCCGTCTGTCCATCCGTCCATCTTTCTTTTCTTTTAGAGTCTTGCTTGGACTCGTAGTGATCCTCATGTCTTAGCCTCCCCGGTACTGGCATTACAGGAGTGCACCACCATGCCCAGTTTTGGTGGCTGGCTCAGCACTGGACTGGCATGATACGTGGTGCCAGGGACTGAACCAGGGTCTTTGTGCTTGCCAGACTGTCACTTAGACTACCAATCTATCTCCCCAGCCCAGGTTATATATTCTTTAGAAATTGATAATGTTACTCTTTTAAAAAAAATAATTTGAAAATACCATATACATTTAAAAAATTATAAGGATAAAATATTTTGACTGATAATTTATTCAAATGCAGTAATATTAGAAAGCAAACAAAAATTGACAGGCTAAGGATATATCTTACTAAAAAGATGGAACAGTGAACAGTGCATTACCTGTGGAATCCAGCCCATAAAACAGGGGAGAACGGACGACACGCTCGGAGAGTCATCATGGTTTTCAGAAAGCCGATTACCATCGAAACTGCATCCTTCCAGTAATAAGCCACTGACCTGCCACGGAAAACACATAATCTATTATAAGCGTAAGTTGGAAGATTTATGGCAATTTTTGGCTGCATTGAGGAAATTACTTGGGTACCAGGATATAATAGGAGAGCACATTTTAATAGTTTTGAATAACTCACTTTCATTGTATAGCCATGGTTGATACACTCTGTCAACCTGAGAACTGAGAAGTCTAGAAACCTAAGTGACTCTGCAGAGAGCCAGGGTCCTCACTTTGTAAACCTCCTGCCTGTGCTCCAAGAGGGCCTGGAGGTGATGCGGTAGGCACCCGGCCTACAGCACAGGGAGGACGAGAGGCTCGCTCTTTCTGCCTCTGCTCCTGCTGCTTTGCCGTCTTCTGCTGCCATGACTGGTGCCCCTGCCAGGCCACCCTGCCGTGGTGCCAGCTGATTACAGGCCGGCACCTCCACAAGCTGTGAGCTGAGTAGTCCTTGCCCTGCTTCTCCTGTACACCAGGTGTCTTGCCTGGGCTACAGAGGGAAAGTAACTGTGACATGGGGCTTGTTAGTGCTTCATTTAGGGTGTTCGTGTCCCAAGACAGAAAACATAAGCAAAGTGGTTGTTCATGAAGGGGCCAAGATACAAATGGAATTAGGGAATAGGCTTAGTATTCTGTTACTCCACCGATGGAATGTTCAAGCCAACATAAAAGTTTAAAACGTAGTTAAAATTAAAGAGTCTCTGTAATTTAGTGCTAGAAACTTATCAAGCAAGATACTCCAAGTTCACTTTTTGGAATTTTTATCAAATTTTACTTCAATAATTATGTAGAAATTTGTAAAGCAGACTCCATTGACAGTGTCCTGCTCTACCATGCCACGTCCATAACTGAGATACAAACTCGTCATTTTCATCCTCTAGCTGGGAGAAGCGTGGGGTGTATCTGGGAAACCTAGTCCCAAGGGCCTTACTTCTGTGACTGGCACCACTGCCCACACAGTTGCCTAATTAGCCCTAGGGAACCATGGTTGCTCAAGAACACCCTGCCTTGAGAAGGAAAACCGCCGAGAAGCCGAGTGGCCAAACTGTTGCCCAAGACCCACTTACTTATGACCAAGTGCCACTGCTGAAACTGAATACTTGGGTTATAGTGTGGAAAAAAGCAATTGGGTCCTGTAGTGTCAGACAGCTCCGCGGCTCCCCACATTACATGTGCCAGGCGTTCACCACTGCTACGCTCCCTCCTACCGCTTATCAAGTCTTACCCACCTTGACTCAATACACCAGGGCTCTGCCCTTGTCTTTCTGTGTCCTCTGTAATTGTGCCAGTCTGGAAACCATCAGCTCTGTAGAAATTTTTATTCAAAGGTTTTGTCTATTTTTTATTTCTTACTGAGGTTGTCATTTTGTTAATGAGTCTTAAAAAATTCTTTCTTACATTCTACATATAAATTCCTTAGAAGCTGGGCGTGGTAGTGCACGCCTGTAATCCCAGCACTCGGGAGGCTGAGGCAGGAGGATTGGTGCGAGTTCAAGACCAGCCTGGGCTACAAAAGTGAGCTCAAGGCCAGCCTGAACTGCATAGTGAGACCCTGTCTCAAAAAATAAATAAATAAATAAGTAAATAAATAAATAAAATTCCCTAGATACATGATTTGTATTATAGCCTCTCATTGGATAGGTCAAAAAACACTTTATAAACAAGTGTAAGGATGTTGTAACTTCTAAAAAACAAAATTTTTCTGGATTTAAAAATGTTACAGGGGCTCCACAGGATGGCTCAGTGGTCTAAAGCGCCTGCTTAGGAAAGCTTAGGGGGCTGCAGGGACCGTGGTTCGATCCCCAGCACCACATGCTGTGCCAGCCCTGCCCTCGGGGCAGGCTGAGCCAGCCATAAAAATAAACAAACAAAAGTTCTGAAACAAGAAAAAAAAAATGTTACAAAGGCTGGGCATGGTGGTGCACACCTGTAATACCAGTACTCTTTCTGAGACAGGGTCTCACTATGCAGTTCAGGCTGGCCTTGAGCTCACTTTTGTAGCCCAGGCTGGTCTCGAACTCACACCACTCCTCCTGCCTCAGCCTCCCGAGTGCTGGGATTACAGGCGTGCGCCACCACAAGAAAACTTTTTCTTTCTGCTTGCAAGGTGATGTCATATTACAGACTGTTACTGGTTTTGCCTATTGAAACTTCAGTCTTCCAGTAAGAGTATCTGGTCCACTTTTTTTGATGCATTTGTTCTTCCTCCACTTGTGGGACAGGAACAGGGGAACAGGGCAGTAGGCCAAACTGCCTTCTTTCCGGCGGGGGAGGGGTGTGATCCCTGTCAGACACGTGGATCCTGTGTGGCTGCAGAGGACAGTGTGCCAGGCCAACGTCCTGCGGTGGTGCCCTGTGCGCGATGCCACCCCTGCGCGCATCCTCCGGGAGGCCACTGCTTCCCCTCTTCCCACGAGCTGTGAGTCACTCAGCAGCTCCACGCTAAGTCATTTTCTCTTCAAGGGCTAGAGCTGGTTTCTTTCAGAATTTTACATATACTTATGAAGCCAGTGTGAGGTTTGTTTCGTGTGAACGCCGAGCAGTGATCCGCCCAGCAAGTTAGCACGCCGTGGGCACAGATTCCTATCGTTTCTTCACGGTGAATGTTGCGCTTCCGCTTTGCCATACACCATGCCTCGCTGGTGACTGCATGGACCCGCTGTGCTCTAGTGCTCCAGGCCCCAGTCCTCCTCCTGCGGAAACGAAGAGCCCTACTGACTGGGCCCTGCTGACTGGCGCGGGAGCGTACACTGGTACAGTTATTCCTAGCTTCTCATTCCAACAGGAGTTACCAACAACAGTAAAAGTGGCTTCGTTGGATTGAAACCAAAGGGCCGCCAAATAGCTTAGTGTATTAAAGCAACAACATGCAGGTGCAGGGGCCAGGGGTTCGATCCCCCAGGGTGCACTGAGATGGCAACTGAGACTGGGCCTAGTGGCGTGCACCTGCCAATCATGGGGAGGCTGTAAACAGGCGGATCACTGAGTCTAATTTTGTAGTGAGACCCTGAAAACCCTGTAGACCTTTCCCTAAAATAAAAAATTGAGTTTCATTTTAATGAGTTTCTGTATAGCTTTACTTATCTGAAAATTTTTTAAAATGGAAAAATATTTCAGAACATCTTAGTCTATATGTTCCCATCCATTTTCCTTGACTCTGACACACAGACGCGTGCATTCCCTGTCTCTAAGTCAGTGAGCCACAGCAGACAGAGCGCCGAGCTCCACACGCGCCTTCCCGTGTCCCCTCGTCACCCAGGCCAGCTGCCCATCAAGGCAGCCCTGTCCAGGGAAGAGTAAGCAGCTGCCTGCTGGGGGAATCGAGCTCCGCCTACTGGATTGCACCCTGTTCTTTCCATCCCTGGTTTAAAGGTTTATCCATCCTGGTCTTCCACTTTTAATAAGTGTGTACCATTTCATTTTATTAATATACTGGTTGCTCATTTTTTGCTGATAAATAGGTTATTTTCCATTGTTATTATTAAAAATAGTAAATAAAAATTGTAGTTGTGCTTTTTTATGAACGAATGCAGTTTCTCTGGGTATAGAGATAAAATTGCTAAGTTGAAGGGTATACTTACATTCAAATTTACTTGATGCCAGAAAATTATTCCCCAAAGTAATCCCACCAGTCTATACTCCTACTTGTCGTGTACAGGAATACACTGTGCCATAACCTTGCAATGCTTAACCTACTGAGACAATCAGAAAATCATGAAATGAAACCAAATTTGGGACCTAATTTCATTTGTCAAATTCTAAGTGAAAGCAGGTATTTTTCTTTGTGCTTACTGGCCCACTAGGGCTTAATCCGCTGAGCTATCTGGCCAGCCCCCGGTTCTATGCTTTTAAAGTATAGATTTATTTTTTCCCAAGGTGATACTATTCTAATTGAGGGGTTAATATTTTTGCACTAGAAGATTTTAAGTTTTGTATTAAATCTAAGTTACTTAGGATGTATACCTATGTGAAAAATCATTCTCTGCTCATCTTAACTATAAAGATAGATAAGGACTTTTAGACGCTGCTATCTCGGTGTGATACATTTGTAAGCTCAAACATTTAAAATCAGTACCTTAATTTGAAGCTTTGCCTCTTGAAGTCGACCTTTCCATGAGGCTACAAATTTAAGGCTGTCCACAGAATGACCCATTGCCCTGTGAAAGCAAAGCATCAAATGTCACAAAAAATTCTCCAGTGGCTCAGGGTGTGCAGCTCTGTGGTACAGCAAGTGCTTGCATGGAGCCTGCGGGAAGCCCCAACTCAAATCCCAGAACCAAAAACAAAGCCCTCAGCGCCAATGCCTGAACACTGTCATTTAGGCTGGAGTATTTGTCATGTACAATAAGATCCGTCACATCTGTATTTGCTTCTACACTGCATGTACAGTTAACTGCTTCTGTGACAGTCCTTAAGTGTGGCATCTTCTTTACTTCCCTGTCACCCATTTTGCTCCTAGCCCTCAAATGCAGGCATATAATAGGTGTTCAGTGAATATTTCTCAGCAAAACTGAAACTGATAATATTCTAAGACAATATGAACTTAAATTTCTGGAGCCGCAAACCAGATAGATTTTGTTCAGCATATATCTGGCACTCGTTCATTACTTTCTAACTTGTTTAAAATTATAGTCTAAACATGATACAGTGATCAAATGCTGGAAAAAAAGGAACTTGATGTTAAAAAAAGAAGTCTTTTTTTCTACCAAGAAATTTTGACGCCACCATCCAACCGAACTTTCTAGATAAATGTGTTGGCATGCAGTCTAGAATGGTAGCCACATGTGTATATTGGAGCACTCTGAACATCAACAATGTGATAAACTTAATTTTTAATCTTATTAAACTTTCCATAGTGATCTCTGGTTATCATGTCAGGTACCCCAGGCCTAGATAAATAAATGATCAAATTTTAAAAGTTAAGTTTTGTCTTTTTTCAGCTCTAACATAATAACTAAAAGCAATGTTCTTTTTAAAAAGTTAACTACTGTTAAAAGTGAAACATTAAGGAATAAAATAATGGTCTGGAGTTCAGCACCATTTTTCTTAACAAGCAAAAAGTGAAAAAGGGTAAATATTACCACTGTCTGGGAGAAGTATTTCATGTCTAATTACCTTGCGGTTTCCTGGCGAAGAGCATTCAGAAATGTATCTGGATGGAAGAGCTCTGACAGGTCGAGTGTATCCATCAGAAGAGCCTGATTTTGGGCCTTTTCTACCCAGTTCTAGAGAATGAAGGAAAACACTGCCCTAAGTATATACATGAATCATAAGGACAGAACTATTACGTACGCCATCTTCTATGAGAACTACTTCCCAGTGCTCTCGAAGGGTGTTCACTTCACTTGTGAGGCACGCACGGCGCATGCAGAGGAAAATGAAACTCTGCGACTCGGACGCCCCCGGCTGATACCCTGCTCCTCTTACACACCAGCTAGGCCCTGGCCTGACAAGCCAACGGCTTCACCGCCTCCTGGCGTCTTAAGCCCAGGCAGGCCTGCACAGGCCACCCAGACATGCAGAGCTGCAAACCCGTTCGCCTGTGAGGAGCTGCCCCTGTTCTGCTCCTGTAGCTTGCCTGCTCACCTTTTCCTGTCACAGGCCAAATACGAAGCCCTCACATCGCAGGCTCGGGGCTCAGATTCTGGATGGAGTGCTGAACTCCTCTGGGCCGCTAGCATAATAACGTTTCTTCCCTCCATTTCTCTGAGTGCTGTTTGGTTTCTCTGCCTCAGGATAAACCTAAATAGCTGTAGCCACAGTAATTTCAAATAATATCTACATTCACCATAAATAAGCTTCCTCATACAACCTTTATACTGATTAAAAACCATGTCCAAAATAAAAAGTCTAAATGTGGAAGCCAATGCTGTGTACAGTTTCAGTTTGGGTCAACACTTAGTGGTGTATCTCATAGTGTGTGTAGGAGAGACTGCCTTGGGTCTCACTCAAGCAAGCGTCCTTGGGATCTGCCACAGGTCCATCTGTGGTCAATCTGCACCATACTGAGTCATGTGTTAGCAGGAATGTCCAAGCAAAAAATAATCCTTTGTCAACAGGAGCTTTAAAGTGGTAGCTTGTATTCAGCACCATGTTATAAAGCAACACAAACTCCATTTGAAGTAATGTCTGTCTCAATAAGATATGCGTAAGAAATATTCTAAAGCTTGCCCCTTGCAACAAGAACATCTTTTGGAGTACCTTCAGTGGTTTTCGTGTATCACCTGATATTGTGCTTACTACAACCCCGTAAGTTAATATTACCACTGACAAGTGAAAACAAGAGTACAGGGACATTAAAGGTCTTGTTCAGTCACATGGTAGATATTGGAGCCTGGGGGTGAGCTCTGGTGGCCCAGAGTGCTTTATTTCTGTTTCCTGCAGGTGCTGATGTGCCATCTTCACTACCTTCCTTGCCGACACACAGTCCCTGACACCCTCAGCTCCGTTTCAGCCTGTCATCAGCAGGCTCACAGTCAGAAAGGATATGGTGGTGACAGAACTGCCTCCAGGAAGCAGAGCACAGAGGGAAGAGGCAGAGGAGGCCTAAGCTTCCAGGTCAGGTGCCCATGATGGCCTCGCCTCCTGACAGTGCATCCGCTTCTGACCCGTGAGTGAGTGAGTAGAGCCCCACGAGCCCAACCCCTGTCAGAGCCCCTGTACTGAGCTCACGAGCAGTGTGGGCATCGTTCTGATGTAAACTGCAGCACACAGCTTGACAGACACACGGCACACTCATGATTTCTCACTCGGCGTGCTACTCAGCTGGTGTAGACAGGGTAGGTGCTACATTAATGCCAGCTGCTAAAACCTTAGAAACCCTTCATTTACTGAGTATTTTGTATAATTTGTAAACAGCCAAGGAAGAAGTGCTTCCTTATTACTACTTTTTAGAAAGGATGTGTATTATGTACTGTAGCAGCCTAATAGCTACCTAATCATTAATATTTCTCCAATAAGACCAGAAAAGGAACAATTAAAATCTTTTGGAGTCACTTTGCATCAATTCCTAAATCCAATGGAGTACTCAAATCTTTTAGCCAACTTTCCCACATTCTCCTGATCAATGAATAACTGATTTATGTTCTACGTAGAAAAGATTTTAAGAGATTGTCTTATTTTTTCCTCAGACATTATTCTTTATAATAACATCTCACAAAATAATCTAAAATAAATTACACACAAGTAACTTTTTTTGCATCCTACCAAGCAATTCTTTTCCTTAGTTGAACAGTAAAATAATTATTTATATCACTTTAAAGTAACGATTATTTTGCAACTTTTTAAAAATAATCATTGAATGTATACATATTTTCAGTTATACTATTTCTTTAATGCCTTAAAATTAAATTTGAATTCAAATATCCCTAAAGCAGTTCTTGCTGGAAACAGGTGTACATATGTTACAATCAATTAAAAATTACAGTGTTATTGATAATCACATTTTGACTTCACTAAACTTTAGATTACTATAACTAGTACAAGAGTTATAGTATAACTTGGTAAAAAAAATTTACTGGTTCATAGAAAAGGTAATGTATTAGTCTTCTAGGTTAAAACATAGCTTAACACAAAGGTATTTTTTCATAAAAATGAAAAAGCTTAGCAGATATTTTAGTGTGTACAAATGTCTTTGAACAGTAAACATAACACTAGAAAAAATACTTCTATACTTAAAACAATATTTATACTCATTCAAACAAAGAATTAAATAGTACTATCCTTAATAAGAAAAAGATGTGCGTAGACACATTGGGTGACATTTTTCAGTAAATGTTTCTTCTTTTGGTCGTGGGCTACACTCCTCTTAAAAGATTCACAGAGACAGAACACAAGATCTCTACCTCAAGTATGACTGGGCTTTTCTACTGACGAGTTGACAAAAAATGTAATTATGACAATAAGCGACGGACACCTAACAGAATGATCAGCAGGGTGAGTTCTTATGTACTACAAACACACAAACCTTAGAAGATCAGGCAGCACAGCTTCTGAAATGGAATGAATCACAGAGATGTCTAGTTCAGTTTCCTTACTAAGACAAATGTAAATGATTTTCCAAGGTGAAACAGTATAATCTTAAAATATTACAGTATTTTAAAGAGCTTATACAGGCCCAGCAGGATGGCTCAGTGGTCTAAAGTGCCTGCAGGCAGCTGCAGGGACCGCGGTTCGATCCCCAGCACCACATGTTGCTCCAGCCCTGCCCTCAGGGCAGGCTGAGCCAGCCATAAAAATAAATCAACAAAAGTTCTGAAACAAGAAAAAAAAATAAATTAAAAAAAATAAAGAGCTTATAAAGAATTTACAAATTTAAATTATATTAATGTATTTAGATTTACTGAATGCAAAGACTTTATTACATAGCTAAGGCAGAAGAGATAAGCACAAATCATACCAAGAAAACAACAAAAGAAAGGCAAAGTGTGGAAAATTTCACAAGAAATAAATGTCTCATCAAAATTCTGCTCTTTGATGTATTAATATACTAATGATTTAAAAATGCTCCTTTTGCCGGGCGTGGTGGCGCACGCCTGTAATCCCAGCACTCGGGAGGCTGAGGCAGGAGGATGGGTGCAAGTTCGAGACCAGCCTGGGCTACAAAAGTGAGCTCAAGGCCAGCCTGAACTGCACAGTGAGACCCTATCTCAAAAAGACAAAAATAAATAAATAAATAAATAAAAATGCTCCTTTTTCAAGAATATCATATCTAGTCAACTGATTCATTGTAATATAATAAAATTTTTAAGATGTTTATTTCTGAAAATAATTTTTACCATTTAAAATTACTCATAAATGTTTTCCAACCCTTTTCCTTAATATAAATTAACATTCTAAAGGATATAAAATTAAGGTTATAAGCAGTGATATAAGTAAAATATAGAATTAACACTATAAAACAGAATGTACTAAGTCATCAAGAGGATCATACATCACAACCAAGTAGGCTTCATCCTTGAAATGCAGGGATGGTCCAATATACAGAAATTCATAAATGTAATACAAAACATCAACAGAGCCAAAGACAAAAAAAGTCACATGCTCATCTCAATAGATGCAGACAAAACTTTTGATGAAGACCAATATTCACTTATGATAAAAACTGTACAGGAAATCAGAGTAGAAGATCTGTATCTCAACCTGACAAAAGCCATGTATGACAAACTAACAGCCAACATCATACCAAATGGACAAAAACTGAAAGCCTTAACTTTAAAATCATGAACAAGACAAGGATGTCCACTGTCACCACTCCTGTTCAATATAGTTTTGGGAACATTAGCCAGAGCAATTAGACAAGAGAAAGAAACAATAATTGGAAAGGAAGAAGTGAAATTACTATTTGCAGATGGCATGATATTTTACATAGAAGACCCCAAAAACTCCATCAAGAGACTTGTAGATGTAATAACCAAATTCAGTAGCATAGTAGAATACAAAGTCAGCACTTAAAAATCAACAGCATTTCTCTTTCACAAACCATGAACACACGGAGTGAGAAAGCATGCCTTTCACAATAACTTCCCCCAAAACGAAATACTTAGGAATCACTTTCACAAAAGTAAAAGATTTCTACAGTGAAAATTACAGTATTCTGAGACAAGAGATTGAAGAGGATAACAGAGAATGGAAAGATATTCATTGCTCATGGATAGGAAAAATCAACATAGTGAAAATGGCCACACTCCCCAAATTGTTAAACAGATTTAATGCAATCCTGATCAAAATACCATTAGCATACCTCACAGAACTAGAGAAAACATTGCTAAAGTTCATCTGAAACTAGAAGAGAGCTAGAATAGCAAAAGCAATCCTGGGCAACAGAGGAAAGGCAGGAGGCATCACAATGCCTGACTTGAAATTATACTACAAAACTACTATGGTACAAATCAGCATGGTCCTGAGGGGAAAAAAACAGACTAGGATCATTATAACAGATTTGAAGATGCAGACACAACTACAAACACACTCAGCCAGCTCTTCTTTGGCAAAGAGACCAAACACATTCAGTAGAAGACAGCTTGTTTAGTAAGTGGTGCTGGAAAAACTGGCTTCCCACGTGCTGAAGGCTAAAGTTAGACTCATGTCTATCACCTTGCACTAAAGTCCAAGTGGCTCAAAGATTTCAATGTTAAGCATTAAATCTTCTGGAGGAAAATGTAGGTAGAAATCATAAAGACTTAGGGGTAGGCAGAGCACAAAACTTAGACTGCATGAGGAATATGTCAATGAATTGACAACTGAGATCTCACCTTTTTGAAAAGTTTCTGCACTTCAAAACAAATGTCTAACAGAGTAAAAAGAAAACACACAAATTGGGAAAGAGTTTTAGCTGACTACCCTTCAAAGCACTTCTATCTACACTATGTGAAGAATTTAAAAAGATCAGGCCCCCAAAATTCAAAGACCCCACTGAAAAATGAGCATCTGAGATAAATACACACTTCTCAGAGGAAGAAATACAAATGGCAAATAAATGTATGAAAAAATGTTCAACATGGTGGGTTATTCAAGAAACGCAAATTAAAACAACACCGAGGTTCCATCTCACCTCATAAAAACGGCTGTCATGAAGAAGTCAAACCAACAACAAATGCTGGAGAGGCTGTGGAAAAAAAAGCCTTTCATCTCTGTTGGAGGGAGTATAGGCTGCTACAACCACTGTGGAAATCAGTATGTAGATTCCTCAAAAGGCTGTGACTGGAGGTCCTACTCAATTCAGCCATTCCTCTCCTGGGTATTTTTCCAGAAGTACTGAAAACACCATACCACAGCAATATATATATTTATTTATAGCAGCTCCATTTGTCGGAGCTAAATCTTGGGAACAACACAAATGGAATGGATAATAAAGATATATTATTTCTAATCTGTGGAGTATTACTCAGCTATTTAAAAGATAAACTCAAGGCTTTTATAGATAAATGGATGTAACTAGAGACCATACTCATAAGTGACTTACATGCACGAACATCGTAT
The DNA here is from genome assembly GCA_004027025.1 of Myocastor coypus. NCBI lineage: Eukaryota > Metazoa > Chordata > Mammalia > Rodentia > Myocastoridae > Myocastor > Myocastor coypus. The sequence goes on along the minus strand of PVJA010014699.1, from coordinate 29,211 downwards.
TGTCTTCATAATGTAAGATTCTGAAAGAATAAATAAAATCTCAAAGGTACAACAGATAGTGTGAATGGGAAAGAATCTGTTCAAGTGGAAGGAAAACTTGGGATGAGGCAAAGGAGGAAGAGGGTAAGAGATATATTTATGCAGAATAGCTTGGAGAATTGTACTGCTGACTTCTGCGGTTCTACAGAGGGGAGCAGTTGATGAGTAACCTTTTTTGTTGTCCTTTTTAATTTCTTATGGTTTTCTTTTCCTTTTTAACCAATTTTGTATGCTTATGTCTGGTAACTTGAATAATTAGAAGACATTAAGCAATAGAGCAATCATTGTTGAATTCCTACTGATTTGTTTGAAGTTCTGCATTATTTCTAATGTCTTCGTTTTTGACTATTTTGTATTCTCTTTAGATAATGAAAAAGTAGAATTAAATTTAAAAGGTTATTATAAAACAATTAAAGGCACATAATAACTCTGAAAAATCCAAGGTCCAAAAGAATAAAGTTAAAAATGATATAATTGCGATAATCGTAAATATATTGGCTATACCCACAGGGTACAGAACTTCTCTTCCATTCTCATGCATATTTATGAAATATATATGCAGATACAAAGAAAAACTTGTAATTTGTCATCTTGGTAGCATCACAGGTACTTAGAAAAGTTAAAAATCTTCCATGTATGGTTCTCACGGAAGCAGTGAAGTGCTACAGAAAACATTTTAGGTCCAAGTCACATTCTGACAGCAGTGCTGCTTAAAATTCAGAGTAGAACATTCTTTCATGGCTTAATGACAATAAAAACACTTAGATAAGGACAAAAAGATTATGTAGCTGATTATAGTACAATGAACTTTAAAAAAGAAAAGATCTAGGTTAGCTTAGACAAAGTAAAAACCTACAAGTACATTTTTAAAATACCACAAACATGAAAATGAGTTAGCAACACACTGGCTTATTATTTACATGTTCATAAAGGTATAATCACCTCCAGTAGGTACATAAAATTCAGATTTTTAGATCAGAATCATAGAAGTGATAACTATGAAATGCTAGTGTGTAACAGATGCAACATATTTATAGGTATATATACTAGTTAAAATTTCTATAAAACAATTTGATAAAATATCAAAATGTTTAAGTATATTAAAATCTTTTTTTAAAAATCTTTTTTTAGTAATTCCTTTCCTTAGAATGTAAATTATGTTGAGATTATTACCTATAATGTGCTCATTTAAAATTCTAAAACTAAAAATTAGTTGAATAGAAATTATTTAGTAAAATAAAGTCAATAAAATTCATATTTGAAGAATATTTAATTGTAGAGATACGTAATTAGTGTCTCACAAGGCAAAGAGAAATGAAACAAAACCCAGGGACAGCAGTGGTTTGGGAATCCTAGAAAGCTGAGATTCAAGGAGAAAGATAACAGCTTACCCTGAATGCAGCAGTCTCCTCCCTTGCTTGAAACCTTTGTAATTAGTATTTGTGTAAACCTAGCATTGGGCAAATAGAGGTCAGAGACTGTAACATTTCTTTACTAAAGTGATTCTGCACCTTAGTGCATTCCTTGACCCCAAATAAAAGTGAGATACTTCTGAGGGTCGGGGCTCACTTTGAGAGAGACAGAATCTCAGTGAGATGTCTGAGCTAAATTCATCGAGTCTTCTCATTGTTCCTTTCAGCATGGACACAGAACATTACAACATTTAATTATAATGGAAATAGTCATAATCTAATGTGTTTATAAGCATATAAATATATATGTACATATTACAAACCTAATTAGCTAAAATGTTACTTTAATAATAAAGAAAAGATGGGCGTGGTGGCGCACGCCTGTAATCCCAGCACTCGGGAGGCTGAGGCAGGAGGATGGGTGCAAGTTCGAGACCAGCCTGGTCTATAAAAGTGAGCTCAAGGCCAGCCTGACCTGCATAGCAAGACCTTGTCTCAAAAAGACAAAAAAAAAAAAAAAAAAAAAGAAAGAAAATACTAAAAGACATCAAAAGGTATTTCAATAGGTCTGGCCTATGGACTATTAATAACTATCTTCATTTACATATAATAGTAATTATGAAGCTTAAAATGCAAAGCATTAATAAACTGATGCTACTCTATTTTATGTTAATGTGGTAACTTCCTTATAAAATGTTAAATGCAAAATACAAGTAATTTAGATAATCATTCTTCGTGTCATCTTTTTATATGCCTTCATCTTTCTTTCCAGTTTATTAGGGATCTGAGAATAAATCAAGAACTGAAATGCAATTTTTCCAGAATAAAAGTAAGCACACTCTTTTGACTGGAGTAAAAAACCACAAATTACTAGCATGTTAACAGCCTTATGTATAAGAAGCTTATCAAGTCACTCGCTGAAAAGACAGTAATAACCACAGTTCATCACCAAGACAGAATACCAAAAATTGTAACTTCAGAATAGCTAAGGAAATGAAGACTTTCTTGTGAAGGGTTGTCGTACTAGCTTCTAGGGATAGATACACGACTAGCTGTCGCCGTTGCTTGAGTCTGAATGTTCCCTAAACCCAAGCCTGGATTTATATACACCACCATCAATACAGTGATGTGCCACTGGTTCACTAGTTACATTGCTGACCGCGGCAGGAAACAGAAGAAAGTAAGTTCTCTGCTTCAAGAGTAGTCAGTGGGTTTTTAGAACAGAACAGAAAAACCGGAACTCCCTGTAATGAGACTGAGCTGGGCTAGCTTCCCGGCTCTCAGCCCTGCCAACTGTGCAACCCTCAGTGTCTCATGCTCCTCCTCCGAGGCTGTTTTGCTGACACATGCTAGAGAACTTCTTTCATATAAAGAATTAATTTATTCTCAGATCCCTAATAAATCGGAAGGAAAGATGATGGCATATATAAAGGTGACACATGAGCAATGATTATCTAAATTACTTGCTTTTCTCATTTAACAGTTTTTAAGGAAGCTGACGTAATTCTTTTCGCCATCTCTCAAATTGAATATTGTGTTTTGACTTCTAGGCAGTTCCTTTTCCAATCTTTTGACTCTTTTGTTTGATCTATGGGGTTGAGCATTTAATTTCCAAAATACTTAATTTTCTATAAGTCTTTCTCATATTGATTTTTAACTTAACTATTGTGAACTGAGAACATGCTTTCACAGTTAGAATCCTGTTACAACATTTACAAAGATAGACTGTATTCTGCACTATAAAACAAGTGCCGATAAATAAATCCACTTTGCAACTTAGAAGAACACGTATGCTAGTAATACTGGGTGGTGTTCTCAGGGTAGCAGGCTAACGTGCTGTTTGAATCATACTCTCCCTCATTTCCTAATTGTTTCAACTGCTGAGAGAGGCAGGTGTTAACATCTGTAACTTCAGTTTTACATTTACTATTCTTTCTGCAAATCTCAGCTGTTCATACAAAGTATTTTGAAATTATTAGTTGTAGAAAAGATTAGTAACATTAAGTCCTCCTTTTGATGACTTCACCCATTTAACATTATGAACAAAGTTATTATCTCTGATTATCTGCCTGATAGTAAAATATTTTGGGCTGCTACTCACACACAGCATTCCCACTGCTTTCTTTACTTTTAGCAAACTTCTATCTTTGTATTTAAAATGCAATGCCATGGTGCTTTGCAGCCATCGTGGTTGGTCTTGTTTTATTCAAATCAACAAGTTTTCATTGGTGACTATGACTTCCTACTATTGCATGGAAAATTAGTATGTAAACTGTCATATTTTATAGTGAAGCATTTCAGGTCTTGGGCTGAGCAAAATGCATTCAGTGAGTAAAATTATAGCTTTAATTTATTTTTAGATTAGATTTAGAATTAATTTTTAAATGAAAAAACAGAAGTGATTTTTTTTACCCAAAATATGCTTTCTTTATATTCTCAGTAATATAAAGAAATTTTCTACATACTAATTTAAGAAAAGTACATGATTTTATTAAATGGCATTCAGCAGGTGGTGGAAAAATATATATATCCACGGACTGCCACTTATTTCTGTGGAACACACTACAGACTTAGTAAGTAGGCTGCTGCTTCTGCTGACTGTCACCCTTAAACTTCATAGCCTAAATTTTCTACAGAAAATTTATTGTACTTCAGATTGGAACGCTGGCATGGTGAGCACAACTCCCTCCTCCTCAGATGTGGAGAACACTTTTGAAGGGTTTTGAACTCTAAAAGCAACCTGCTGCTGGCTAACTACCCTTTCAAATAGTTCTAATATGTGAAAAGACTAAAGTTTCTTTCAGTATTTATTAGATTATTTCAAGTGCTTGTGTCTTGACTCCCATTTTATTGGGTACTATTTGGACAGCAGTGCTCAAGCCTTAATAAAACCTTTGCCTAAATTAATGATATGTACCAGAAATAAAATATTAATAATAAATCTAGGTGCATATGAAGTAATCTCTCATTGCTTAAAAAACTCATCTATACTGGGCTGGCGAGATTGCTCAGTGCCTGCCTGGCAAATGCAAAGTGCTGAGTTCAATCCCTGAGTCTGTCAAAAAAAAAAAAAAAGGAAAGAAAAAATTCATCTATACTAAACCTCTTAAAGTCTGGCCATGTGGTCCAGAAATAAACAGATTCTCTGGGGCAAGCTAACTTGCGGCCCTTATCTCACACAGCTGGCTGCAAGGCCAGGACCCTGAATTACACCCAGTAGCTCTCTCGCGCCAAGTCCACAGGGGTAACATGGCCATCCGACCGCCTCCCCACCTCGCAGCTTCTGCCCCAATACATGAGGCCATCACCGCCCCACTCTGCTCTCGAACTGTGCTAACTGGTCAGCCTGCTTCCATTCTCTGTCCAGAGACGGTGACCCTGTGGCAACGTGCTCCAGCAGGCTGCCTGCATTACCACAGGCTCTCCCAGGTTCGCCACCACTGGGCCTGCCTCTCCGACCCTGAGTAACCTTACAGTCGCCTTCTCTCCGTTGTCCACTGGCTTCTGAACACGGACTGAATTGCAAGCCTTCGGCAAACCTCCATGAGTCCACATGCACAGTCCCTGGTTATCTGTCTAACCTAATCTCCAGGAACATTTCTTGCCGTAGCCAAACCTGGCTTCCCTATTTCATTTCATTTTTAGATGTTTTGTATATATTTGGATCTTTTAAACTACACATGCCTGCAATACACAGTAGTGATTGTCATTTGGGGAACTGGTCCGCTCGCGTCACATGTCTGATTGTTTCAGTCCTCTTATCCCCATGTGCCTTTAAGTTCACCCTTCCCATCTGAAAAGTCTCACTTGCTGATTTGTATTTTGGGTTTCTCATCGAAGAGAAACCATGTGATGTTTAACTTTGTTGCGTCTTCCTTAGCACTTCGGTGGCAAGTCCTACCAGCTGCAAATGACATAATTCCATTCTTCTTTATGGCTGATTAATATTCCCTCACCTAAGTGTACCTCATTCTTTATCCATTTGCCCGTGGACAAGCATCTAAGCTGTTGTCAGAGCTAGTTACTGTGACCTGTGATTCTATAAACACGGGTGTACGTGGAATATGGTAGCATGGTGACTTTATTTTGGGGGAATATAACATAGCTATACCTGGGTCACATGGCATTTCTACATTTTGTTTTTTGAACAATATTTATACGATTTATGTAGTGGCTATAGTGGCTTTAAGTGCCTTGAAAACCTATTATTTCAGGAATTCTGCATTTGCTCACCCATGCCTAGATTTTTTTCCCCACAGGTATTTTCACGGTTTGCTCTCTCATGCTGGTGAAATCTCTCCTCAACTATCCCCTCTGCAGAGAGGCCTTCTCTGACTTCTCATGTAGAGTGCCCGTCCCTAGCATATATAGCACCTTGATATTTAGAATTAAAGTTTAGATCAGTTTCCAGCTTTGACCATGATCTGGCTTTTGCCTCTCTGGTAGGCTAACCAACGCCCTGCTTTAGTATAGCTCTGCCATCCAGGGATAAATATCAGTATTTGTGGGAGAAAAATGTATCTAAGTAGGGTAAGGATGATAGCAAATCCAACAGGGCATTGCATTTAAGTTTACGTCACATGTTATTCACTACCATACCTAAACAGATACTTATATGCCACTTTGAGACTTTAATCCCTGATGTGAAATTATCTTAATCCAAACTGTATGCATTACTGCAAAGGTAAAAATCTAAAAGCAGTTGTGAAAGTTTATTTAAAACAGGATTGATGCCCCAGGCCTGCTGAGCTGGCCCCACCCCCAGGGCACACTCAGATAGGCAACTGAGACTAGGAGAGGTGACACACGCCTGGAGTCCCTAGGAGGCTGCAAACAGGCGGATCACTGAGTCCAGTCCAGTGGTAAGACCCAGAACACGCTATGGGCCCCTCCCTAAAATACAAACATTTTTTAAAAAAGGATTTATGGTACAATAGACATAGAAAATAAATATTAAGAGTATGCCATATCTGGGTAAATGTCAGAAATAATATTAGGTAACGTGCATTTTATCTAAGAAATTTTAGTAAAATTCTAAGAAAACAAAATTATACATAATTGATTATAATATGTACTCTGTAAAATATAGTCTAATGTATAGTCTGACCTCTAGATCTTTGCAGAATAATTTGATATACTGGCATTTGTAATATTAATATTTATAAAAATGACTTGTTATTTAGTTCTATTTATGAAAATTATCCTTTTTTGGGGGGTGTCTTTTTATGTATTTGATACAGGGTCTCACTACACTTCTCGGACTCATAGTGATCCTCCTGTTTTCAGCCTCCCTGGTGCTGGGATTACAGGTGTGCACTACCAGCTCGGTCTCGGTGGCCAGCTCACTGTGCCCAGGGTGAGGCCTGCACGGCATATGGTGGTCCAGTCCTTTTGCTTGCCTAAACAGGCGTGTAGTCCGCTGAGCTATCTTGTCGCCCCTTCACAAGTTCTTTTTTTTTTTTTTTTTTTTGTCTTTTTGAGACAGGGTCTCACTGTGCAGTTCAGGCTAGCCTTGAGCTCACTTTTGTAGCCCAGGCTGGTCTCGAACTCTCACCGATCCTCCTGCCTCAGCCTCCCGGGTGCTGGGATTACAGGCGTGCGCCACCACGCCTGGCTCCACAAGTTCTTGAAGAGGTTTTATTTAGGTATACTTCCCAGTTCATGAGGATGAAATAGCAATAGAATATCAACTTTGCCACCTTAAAATTTTAAGGAATAAAAAAGTGTGCTATCACAAAAGTATCTATTGCTGAGCATGGTGTTGTGCACCTGTAGTCCCAGCACTAGGGAGACTGAGGCAGGAAGATGCCATGAGTTCAAGGTCAGCCTGACACATTTCAGAGACTTACTGAAGCTGCAAATGTTATGTTGAGGATTCCTTATGGAAATGTTACTGAAAAATATTTTCCTAAATTATGTGTATTATACGAAAATACTAAAAGTTTTGTTATTTTAAATGGACTACTCAGTGGCCCACTTCAATACTGTATACCACAGACAGACATACATGCAGAACTAACTGCTCTCTACAGTGAAGCCAAAGAGCCTTCTTTGCTGGCCAAGCACTTTCCGGCTGTAAACAGACGATGAACTGAAGTTGTATGAGGCGTGTCACAGAACAGAGAACGACCTGGTGCTATGTAGTCATCACCGATACACAGGACGGTGGGGGAAGCGTGTGACAGCAGCAGGGCCCTGCGCGCTGCCCTCCACGGTGCACTCAGACTTGCTGGCCAGCAAGCGCAGGAGGACCTCAGCAGTTCCTTACCAGGAGAAAATCTACAGAACACAACACATTTTGCAACTGCTCTGCTAGATGCTTGCAAACAATGTACAAAGCATATTTAGTAAAAGTCAGGAAATGACAAAAAAAAAAAAAGTTCCATGAAACACAGAACTCTAGAAACACTGTTTTGCAAATAAAAGTGCACCAGCAGAGCATGTCTTGCTAACAATTACTGGCTGCTTGCCTGGAAGACTGTTAGATTCTGCTGATTCTTCAAAAATCTAAGTCCGTCTTACAGTTTTATGCACTTTTGCCATAAGAACCTCCCATTATGCTACCATAAGAAGCTGTGACAATTGGCATGTGCATGAGAAATGCTATAGTACAGGTGGAAATTCAGTAAGGACTGTTGTCCTGAAAGCTAATAATGTCATACTGCTACACTGTCAGATTTCTAGAACCAAGATTTACCCTAGGAAAGCAGCGCAAGCAGTGTTTCATAAGACTGCTGCTATGAAGCTGCAGACCCCCGATCACTGTTCAGTTCTCTAAAAGCACAAGATCGTTGGCCCTAGGAAGGGCTGAGCTGTTCAGAGTGCTGAGAAATTAGTGGCGCTGTATAAAATTTGACAATTAAAATTTTGTAATAATTACAGCCATAGTAATAGGCTATAGGCCTATAATTTTATGTGTTACAATATATGTTCATTCTAGGATGGTGAAAATCTAAAATCTTGGCTGTATATTGATCTTGGATTTCAGGATTTTGCCCAAAATTTATTATGTAGTTCTAACTTTAATATACTGTCTATATCCTTCACTAAAATAGGATGATTCTTGTTAGCAGGAATTCCGTATTACTCTACTATAAGGGATTTCTAGCACTTGGAAAAAGGGCTGGTACATATAAAAGGTAAATAAATACAGAATTAATAATGTATATGCACATGCATAGATATATAGATAAGACACAAAGTTTTCCTTCTAGCTAAGCATAACGTCTTTTTTTATGTGTATGTCTTTTTGAGACAGTCTTGCTACTCAGATCAGACTGGCCTTGAGCTCACTTTGTAACCCAGGCTGGTCTCAAACTTGCTATGATCCTCCAGCCTCAGCCTCCCGAGTACTGGGATCACAGGCATGAGCCATCACACCTGGCTAGCTGAGTATAATGAAAAGACACGAATGCCCAATATGTCACAACCACACACAGACTTTTAAAATTTGCTTTTAGAAGTCTCTTAAGTAGTGCTCATACTTTTAATGAGTACTTAGTAATGTATATATAAAAACTATAAAGACAAGGAGAGCTAGCAAAATGAAGAGTTTCCTTTTCCAGGAATACAAAGATCTATAGAACCCCCCCAAAGTAAAAGAAAAAGGATGAAACACTGCTTTCAAGGAATCCAATATTAGAGATCAAGGGGGAAAAATGGAGCAAAATATACACATACGAAAGCAAATGTGTGAGGGGACTTAGAGCGTGTGAGAATACGAGATGGTTTCAAAGTGGGTGGAAGGGAGGGGGAGGCAGGGGAAGCTGGGGGGAGAGGAAAATGCTATTTTTTAAAAAATACTGCTGACAGGTACCATATAATTAAAACATTGGACATGTGCTGTAAAGGGCAGACCAAGGGCCGGCCAGACAGCTCAGCAGACTGAAGTGCTGCTTAGGCAGGCACAGGGACTAGATTCCATTTCGGGCTTGCTGTGCAGGCCCGCCCTTGGGTGCACTGAGAAGATGACTGAGACTGGGCACGGTGGACACGGTGGACCGTGCCTATAATCCCAGTGCTTGGATGCTGAAAACAGGAGAATTACCATGGTCCAATCTGTGTAGTGAGATCCTGTAGACCCTATACTAAATACATTTTAAAAAGGCACTCCAATGTGCCTTTTCTTTTCTACTATTTAAACAATTTCTTGATTTGGGGGATTATTTTTACTATCTTTAAAGAATCAACAATAATGTCTAGCTCACGGGTTATGAATATTACTAAATTTCATTTACATTATATAAGTATCTAACATGACAGTTGGGCCTAGTTCTCATAAATATATATTCTTTCTACCTTTGCTTAGATCTTTTAAAAGGTTTAATATGCATTTTAAATACCTGACTGAAATAAGGTCGTTTGAAGCTGAAATTCAGGTAATGAGTGCCTTCTATACCCAAGACGAAAGGGAGGCTACCTAGAAGAACGCAGGGGTAATACGACATTGCTAGACCAAGCAATTCCAGGCCGATGCCTGTGACCAGCCAGGCTTAGGCATGCGGAGGAGGGAAGAGCTAGCGCAGAATCAATCTTCCTGAAGTTCACAATAGACACAAAATGCTACTTAGAAAGCCAAAGAAGCCAAACGTCATTAAAGCAACAAGAACTCTGGCCAACACAAACCACTGCTGGAAACCACCGCTGTGCCAGGTGTTAACTTACAGCTAAGGCAAGGAAGCAGCACCCAAGGGTCAGCCTCCGAGGAAAAGAACCCAGCAAAATACGCCGGCAGAGGCAGAGGCCGACACCTACACTCTGCTGCCTGTGCTGGGAAGCGAGGCCCACACAGCTTCGGTGTCTGCTGATGGGTGTAACTCCTGGGCAGTGCGATCCCTGGCGCCCGCTGCAGGCCTAATGAGGCTTAATGCAGGAGAACTGACTGGAAGCAGGGAAGGAGCACCACGTGATTGTGGTGCGTGGTGTTTCCCTTGTACTACTTCTAAGGCACACACCAAGAATGCAGCCGTCAGCCAGTCACGCGTGGTAACAACGAAGCGTTCCCTTCTTACCTGTATAGCAAGGGCACGAGCAACCAGGCCGCGAAGGTACTGCAGAGGGTCTTCTGGGCCCTCCCACTTGCGCTGCCACGTGAGAGGACACTGAAATTTTAAAAGGCCAAAGTTAAATTTATGTATATTATATAATGGCTTTTTATAGTAGTATAATAGGAAAAAGGTGGGCATAATTCACATTATCGATACCATGATTTCATGAACATATGTATGGTTAACTGAACGATAGAGACAATATTTTTCCTGAAAAGGATTTTTTAAAATAAAAATTCTTTAAAAAAACTAATGAATTCACTATACATAGAAAGTAGTCAACCACATTTTCTCAAAACACTGTTTAATACATAGTGAAATCAAATTTCACAGGTTTAATTACTGGTCTCACAGAATTTCTTTGATTTATAAATAAAGAACTGCTACAGGAAATTTGTTCTAAAACTACACTGCAATACACGGTACAAAGGTAAAATGGAAAGCACAGGGACTGCACAACATCGGCCCTGCCCTGCTGGCATAACCCTGGCCTCACAGCGGGGGCTCTCCAGGAGCGCAGGCTCCTGGGCTTCCCAGGCATGTGTAATTCATTTTTATTATGGTAGGACCTTTTTGGTGAAGGTTATCTTGATTTTCCAACTATTGTGTAAATATAAATTCCTTAATGTCTTATTTTTCTGATAAGCTATAAACTTAATACCCTAAACACTACCTGATTATATTGTTTGGAAATTAATTTTCTAGAATATATCAATGTTATACAGAAAGGGGAAATTAGATAACAGCCAGAGTATAGTGAAAGCATAGAAACAGTTCATCTAATTACTTCACAGGAGCAAAACAAATCTCTACAGTGTGGTAGATAAATGACAGAACCATGCTTTAAACCAAAAACTGTTATCGTGTTTCTGAAGTATCCTGAGTCCCGTGACCCACAATGAGACTCCTTCTGTCCTCACTGACCTACTGGCCAGTGGCCTACTGGCCCAGGGACAATCTGGGGAGGCAGGATTTAACACACGTGAGGCCCTGCTGTTTCCAGCTCCGACTGCAGAGCCGGGCTGTGTGTACTGCCTTCTTGGGGATGCCTTGTCTTGGTGCAACCCAGCCCACTTTCACAGCCCCTGTCTTTGCAGAGGCCACTTGGCTGTGGCACAGCTCCCAGCTCGCAGTCCCTGCTGATGCTCAGGCCCATGGGGCAGCTGTGTGCAGGAGTTAGGCTCTCACTGCCCAGGCCCACTCTCAGACTCCAGGTGTATGTGTGTGTGTGGTTTTGAAATTAAAATTATAATGAGAAAAATTAAAGCCCATAAGTAAATTTAAGCTAATTTTAAAGGTTTAAAAAAACAAAACAAAACTAGGTGGTAGAAAACTTGAACCAGGTTCCACCTTACAGTGTGCACTCTCTTCTCGCCATCCACGCTCTTCACCAGGAATATCACAGAGGAGGGCAGGGGCCCACTGCATCCTTTATCCTCTCATCAGGGTCAGTTAACTCACTATCCAGTGTCCTTACTTTCCTCACTGCTGGATACAGCACCCAGCGCTCGCAGCTGAGTGGCTAGGCTTTCTGTCTGCTGCTCAGTTGCAGGGCTGGGAATGGAAGCCAGGGCCTACATACCATGCCAGCCTGGTGATTTGGGGCTTGTTTGTTTTTATTTTGTTTTTTAAACAGGGTCTTGTTAAACTGTCCTGATTACACTTAACCTTGTGACTCTCCTGCCTCAACTTCCCAGAGTGCTGGGATTACAGGCATGTGCACCACCCTGGCTACAAGAGGTCTAACATGGCTTATGGCTTGAGGGGTGCAGTCTACAGTATCTGGCTCCAAGGCAGGAATGTCATGGCAGATGAGTACTGGAGAGTGAAGTGACTCTGTGGTAGCTGGGAAAGGGCCATGGACCAGGTCGAGGTCAAGGCCACCCCTTCACGGCACCCACAGACTCCCTGGGTGGCTCCCAGGCCCATCGCATTGACAGTGTGTCCTAACCACAGCATCAAGCAAGCCATCTACCAAAGAGCCGCCACTGGCCAAACGCTGGTGATGCCACACCAGAATGCAGTCTGTAGCTAGAAAAGTGCATGCTAGGCAGAAAGACAACACATGAAAGGTATGGATAATAAACTTCCATGACAGGGACAAGCACTGTAAATGGACATGGAAGTCTAGTATGCCAAATCCCAACTGGGTAAAAGAGCAAGAGCCAAGACAGCCTCCCCCCTCAAGGAGGTGGCTTCTTAGGTGAGCCTCAGAGTCTGAAGTCAGGTTAAATGACACAGATGGGCTGATATGTGCAAGCCACTCCAAGCAGTTGTAGAGTACTGACACTAAGAATTAACTTTTTTGGGGTAGAGCCAGAGTATCTTTTGGGGGTTAGGTACAGACAATGATAACATCCATCACAGGGAACATGATCTGCAGTGATGTGTCTTGACTTTGCTGCGCTCCATTTCCCTCCACTCCCTGCGATCCCTCTCCCCGCCCCCCACTTACCTTTTTTTCCTCTTTGTTCCTTCCTGCCTTCCCATTCCCCAATATCTGTTAAGCATTTTTGTCCTCATTACACTTTTGGTTTCTTGTAACAGAGATGCAAGGTGTACGGTCTCAAGTGCATCCATTTAGCTACTCTGTTACACTAAGATTTAACTTTCCCCAGCAAAGCAATGATAAAAATAGCTGGGCGTGGTGACGCACGCCTATAATCCCAGCACTTGGGAGGCTGAGTCAGGAGGATCGGTGCAAGTTCAAGACCAGCCTTGGCTATAAAAGCGAGCTCAAGGCCAGCCTGAACTGCATAGTGAGACCCTGTCTCAAAAAGACAAAAAAAAAAAAAAAAAAAAAGATAAAAGTGAACTTTATACAGGGTAGTAACACGAGCACATCTGGATTGAAGAACAATTACCCCAGTAGAAACACAGAGGACACCACCCTATTACATGAGTGCATGAGATTGGGAATAAGGGTAAAAATAGCAAACATTTGTGCAAGACTGACATGTACAGGAAGGAGCCTGCATGCATTCTTTATACTAGTATTAGATATTTCTAATATCTCTTTCTGATACACACAATTACTCTTTTTTGCCTTGCAAGCATTTGCAAGTTGAGGTAGGTCAAGGTTGAACAATTTGCACAAGAGCACACTTAGTACAGTCTTCGATGTTTTAATTAATACAAACATCACTAGCCACTATACCACTGGCAAAAATGTCATGATGTTCCTCAAATACAACACAAGCCTTTAACTGCAGAGTGGTTATAATAACACTGAATTGTAAGTCCAGAAATTTCAGAAAGTCAGAAACTTCATCTATTTGAGCTGACTATAGTATCCAATACAGGGAGACAGCACTGCAACTGCAGCTTATTTTAAACAGAAGTTCTCCTTGTCGGAGACAGGGCTGTCTGCAGTTAGCTGCTGCACACAGGGCCCTCTGGCTGTGCTGGAGAAGACCACATGCACCGTGCTCTGAAGTCCAGACAACTGCAGCTGAGGCAGCCTGGGCACAGGCACTGACAGCCCCTACTCCAGAGCAACGAAGCCACCCACGCTGCAGGTCAGACAGTTCTCGGAACCGGCAACATGCGGTGCTTGGAACTGACTCCGGCCCTGCTCAGCTCCCATGCTTGCCTCCGTCTCCCCTCCTTTGTTTGAAAGACAAATAGAGAAGTCCTTTGCCTCAGTCCCCAGGGAATCTCCAATTCTGTTAGAGAGCTTTGACCTTCTGGGAATCCTACAACCAGAACACTTGTTTCACTATTTAAAGGAGTCACCATCTACGTGTGTAGGAGACTAGGGCTAGGGCAAGATCTCAACACTATGAAAAACAGGACCGCATTACAATTTAAAGAGAAAAATCAAGTTCACTGGCATGTCAATTCCACATGAAATCACTAGTAGGCAGCACATACACATCATCACTAATACAGCGGCCACCTTTTGTAATCCCACATGATCTACGAAGACCTGTTTTACAGACATAATTATATTTCAAAGGATAAAGACAAGTTTCAGAGTGAAACGATAAATCCTTCGCCATACATACCATGTGCACTTAGGAGGAAGCACAACTCAGACGGTCGCTCTTTCTCAGAGTTAGATTCAAGTTGAATCTTAGAGTGTAGAAATGTTACAACGCATTCAAGTTAAACATTTGCTTAGCTCTGAGTCATAACACTCATGCAGCCTTCATTTTTAAAAAAGATCAGTGCAGAGAAAGGCCTTATAAAGTGACATAAGCCAGGGGTGGGTCCAGTGCCTCTAATCCCAGAATTCCTGAACCTCAGCAAACTGAGGAAGCAATGCTGCCAGTTTGAGTCTCACCTAGGCAATTTAAGAAGGCCTACTATCACAATAAAATAATAAAAAGGTACAGATATAGCTTAGTAAGAAGACCCTGGGAGCCATCCCCAAGACAACATGGTGCGTTGGGTGGAGGGGCAGCTGAAAACGAATTTTCAGATCTAAAAAATGAAATGATTCTTTTCTTACACTATTTCTTTTTTTCAGAGGTACTTTAGTTCTTCAATTAAAACATAAAGCATGTATTATTTTAAGACATTACAGCGATATAAAAAAGGTTCAAAGGCGGGACTAACCTAAGTGACCTGTTCCAGAATTCATGGGACAAACTCCCTAGGAATGCTGTAGAGTTGAATTTATCAACAAAGGAACCACTGTATTTTTCTTTAAAAAGGAAAGAAAATGTGATGGATACTACTGTAGACATGGGCCTTGTGAAGATCACGCGCAGTGAAATAAACCAGTTATGAAAGAAAAAGTGCTGTGCAATTCCACTTAAATGATGTACCTAAGAGTGCGATTCCCAGAGGCCAAGTAGAATGGCTGTTGTCTCAAGGGCTGGGAAGAGAAATAGAGGAGCGGTGTCATGGGCATAGTTTAGTTTTGCAAGGGGAACAGAGCTCTGGAGACTGTTCTGCTACAACACCAACAGACAGGTCAGAGTAAAATGGGAGAATATATTCATAGCCTTGGACCAAGTAAACACAACTGTCAACCAGGTAAGGAGCAAAAAAGACCTGCCCAGGTAAAAAAACTGAGGGACTTCTTTACTATCAGACCAGCCTTGGAGAAAATAGCTAAAAGAAGTCCTATGCTAGAAGTACAAGGACAGTAACTCAAGTTTAAACACTTTTTTTTTCTTGTTTCAGAACTTTTGTTTGTTTATTTATTTTTATAGCCAGCTCAGCCTGCCCTGAGGGTAGGGCTGGCGCAGCATGTGGTGCCGGGGATCGAACTGTGGTCCCTGCAGCCACCTCAGCTTTCCCAAGCAGGTGCTTTAGACCATTGAGCCATCCTGCCGGGCCCTAAACACGGTTTTAAAAAAGCCAAAATATGTATGTATCATCATTGATTATAAAAGAAATTAACATTGACTAGAAATCAAACAAAGGAACTATAGTTACTATAAATACATGGACAGACATTAGACATCAGTCTCTTGAATGGCCAAGATGTAAACGAAAACAAAAGGGAAATTTAAAAATTTCTTAAAAGAAATAATTAAAACTAATTTATACAAGTAGCACTGTACACACGTGCACATGCATAACCCACACAACAGAGAAGCAGGATTACTGTCATTGCTCTAGATTTTCTTTTGCTGAACAAAGTACCCAGTGGCCATGGCTTTGAGGAAGAACATTCAAGTTCAACTCACATTCACATTAGGGGACGCCAGGGCAGGGACGCCAGGGTGGAAGAGCGAGCTGCGGCTAGGCTGCTCAGCGCAGGGAGCCGAGGAGCACAGCAGGGCAGAGCACACATGGTCACCAGGGCCGCGTCTCTGCAACCACCCAGACATACCCCGAGGCTTCACCCATCCCTTGTACAGACTCCCAGTGCCATTCAAGCTGCACTCTACCCCAGCCTTTACTCTTCCCAAATAGAAAAAACACCAAATCACAATGAATGACGGAAGGAAGAAAAAAGCATATATATATATATATATATATATATATAAAACATGTCTATAAAAATAGCATGTTTCTAATTATTACTAATCTTAAATGTACACAGGCTACTCCATTCAAGACAGAGCAGTCTGGACTCAGGATTAACATGTTCTAACTGGCTTGGACCCTTGGTGGGATATCGATGACTATCGCAATGGGTGGCCTGTACCACTGGTAGTACAAATAGGTCTAATAACTTTTACTGGTCTTTTTTTTTTTTTTTTTTTTTTTTTTTTTTTTTTTTTTTTTTTTTTTTTTTTTTTTTTTTTTTTTTTTTTTTTTTTTTGTCGTTTTGAGACAGGGTCTCGCTATGCAGTTCAGGCTGGCCTTGAGCTCACTTTTGTAGCCCAGGCTGGTCTCGAACTTGCACCAATCCTCCTGCCTAAGCCTCCCGAATGCTGGGATTATAGGCATGAGCCATTACTGGTCTTTTTTACTAATAAAATTAATAAAATCCTGCCCAACAGGACAGTTATGCATGTACTAATAATGGTTCTAGCTACTCAGCAGTAAGACATACATATTACTGTCCTGCCAGTAATATGTTAAAAGAAACAAAAAGATGGGCTGTCTACAAGAAACATACTTACTGGTTACAAAAAAACACAAGTAGGCACAGCAAACAGATAGAAATGGTATCCATTCAAATAGAAACAAGAAGAGTAGCTGTATTAATATCAGATAAAATAGCCTAAGTGAAAAACTATAAAAAGACTGAAGATCATTATATAGTGATAAAGAATTGAATTCAATGAATAGAAAAAATATTTTTAAATATACTGCTGGAGTACTTACCTAAAACAATAGTCTAAAGGAAGAGAGGCAATCCAATATTATAATAGCTGAGGACCTCAGCATGGAATTGGAAGACATACATTCTTCTCATTAATACCTGGAACGCTCACTACAATACCCATATGTTTGGTCACGAAACAAATCTCAACAACTTCTTAATATAAACCAAAGGTAAAACTCTTGAAAACAGGCAAAGACAAGGACTTTCAGAACAAAAACCCAATTGCACAGAAACATTACAAATCAATAAATGGGACTTTATAAAATTAAAAAGCTTCTACAAGGCAAGAGAAAAACAGAAGAAACAGATAACCTATAGAATGGGAAAAAATTACTAATTCTTCCTCAGACAGAGGACTAATATCTATAATATATAAAGACTCTAGAAAGCTACCCCTCAATAAAAGAGCCAATCATAAAATGAGCAACTGAAATGAATAGGCACTTCTCAGAAGACTAGCACAAATGGCCCATACATGTATGAAAAAAGTGAACATCTGGTCATTGGAGAAACACCACCTAAAACAACACTGAGTTTCCATCTTACTCCAGGAAGAACGGCTGCCATCCACAAATCAAATAGTGACAATTGATGGTCAGGCTGCTGAAGAAAAGGAACCCATCTCCGTTGGTGGAACGTTCAGCTGCTCACGGAATTTCTACTGCTATGAACTGATTCCGTACAGTGTTGCCACATAAACGCCCCTAAAACTCTTGCGTTCACAATGAAATTACCCTAAAGTGAAATTACCAAAAATAGCATACAGGGCGCTTACTCTGTGCCGAGCAACCACAGTTATCAAAATGATATCAACCAGTAATGTCCATATTTTACAAATGAGGAAATGGGAAATGCCCAAGAAGCCTGCTTACAGATGCTGAGTGATAAAGCAGAATCCAAACAGGCTGAAATCAGAGCAGACACTCCTCGCCATGTTGCACTGTAATGTATCAATTCTCATACAAATGTCAAAAACTCCTTACTGCTACAGCATTTAACCCCACACTTCCTACTGTGATGTTCACGTTCCCCACATCTGACCCCATTTTAATTTTCTGATCCTTCCTGGGCGCTGGTCTCCCAGGGCTTAGTAGTCCGAGTCTCATCGTTCCTCAGTTTAACAGGACAGTAATGCACCTACACCGCGCATTCTCCCCCATACACTGCATAGGAAGTCTTCGAAGGAATACATTCAAGAATGTCTCTTCCAATAAATTTAAACCATTTACATTTATTATGGCAAAACAATCTGCCCAAACTCATCTTGACTCCATTTGAGGTATGGCTGGTTATTAACCACTTACCAGCCCAAAGATTTAAATAGAAAATAACCAAAATTGCACTTTTTCATTAATTTTTATAAAATAACAGGAAATATAAAAATGGCAATTCTATCAAATTTAATCAATACAAGACTGGACTGGTTGAAATGACACCTACCCAAGTGCCACTTGGGACCGCTGATATGTAAACAAACGCTCTGCCCGAGTGGTAAGGTGTCTACTTGTCCCCTCAAAGCCTCACGCAGTCATGGAGCAGCCTGTAAGGTTTGTGACTAAGTCAGGTACAGCGCTGGGATTCCAGGTGTGAACGCTGCACCCTCCCTGGGGCCGGTGGCCCGCCCGCACGCGGCACAAGGAGAGCAGAGCCGCTGCTGCCGCTGCCTCTCCCTTTTGCTCTTGCTGTTCTGTCCTTTTGCCATGAGCTGCTGCGCTCTGCACTCTGCCTTGGAGCCAGTCTATATGGACGGAAACCTCCACAAACTGAGTTAAATAAGCCTTTCTTTCCTTAACTCGGCTGTCGGGCATTTTGTCCCAGCAATGACAGAAAAGTAACTGAGACACTGAGTGATGCCCAGGTAAACTGTCAAATGGTTAAAACTGCTCTCCCTAGAGTTCTTCACAGCAAAATAGTTTCAACAGTGGCAGTATCACCTGGCGCTGCTGTGGTGACTGCATAATTACTACAAGGTTCTGGGAAGGTCAGACCAACTATTTCTCACTGATTCTTTCACTTTACCAATGATTTTATGACTGAAAATATCCAATATAAAATAAATTAGTTATACTTCATAATTAAAACATAGAACCAATAATATTTTGATGGCAGTTAATTAAAAGATATACTAATCTATATGCAAACAAAACTGAAACTCAGTAAATACAATACAACACATTCTTTTACACAATAAAGAAAAAAGGAAGACAGGGATACTAGAGAAGTTTTTCCTGGACATATAAAAAAGCCCTGGGTATCTTCTTAATGGAGATAAAAACAGCAAAAATACAAGTCTTAATTCTTACATAGTACTAAAAAATCACTTCCAGATGTCAAGTTATATAATATTCATCTTTTCCAAACAACTAAAAATCAATCTATGCAGGACATTCACATTTATTTCTACCTAGTTGATCTGAACTATGTATATATTAATACTATCATTTGAAATTACTTAGCAAGGAAGTGTTGATTTCTTCCTCTGTAAGGCACACCTGACTTCCACTGGACGACCACGCCTCCCTTCTTCTCACTATCTGTGTTCAAGTTGAATCTATTCCCAGCTCCTGGAACAGTCATCTGGCTGAAGCCCTAGTCAATAAATTTCGTACAGTTTGCTCACAGAATGAGTATAGGAACAGAAACAATACACAATCCAGTTTGTCTGGATCGAAACAAATCCCATACTTTTACTTAATTGCTTAGGAAACAGAAGTTCTTTCTGCTATGCCTGGAGCTCAGAGGACATAGAGTGGGCCTGTAGAGTACTACCATGGACAGAGGATCTGTCCCAAATGAAAACATAGCTGGATAATCTAAACTGGGTTTCTAATGAACCATAAGCTCCTGCAGTGAGGTAATTTCACGGTAGCTATCACTACATTCAACTTCTTTAGCCAATTAATTCCTTAATGGCTGCAGCCACTTTTAAAAAATTTGTAAAAATATTTATTTATGTATTTGGTACAGGGTCTTGCTATGTAACTCATACTCGTGGTGATCCTCCTGTCTCGGCTTCCCCAGGGCTGGGATTACAGGCATGCGCCACCATACCTGGTTTTGGTGGTCAGCTTGGCACACTGAGGGCAGACTGGCACAACATGCAGTGACAGGGATTGAACTCAGGGCAATGTGTTTGCCAGACAGATGCTTAGACCCCTGAGCTACCTCTCCAGCCCTTCTTTTTGTCTGAGACAGGGTATCACTATGCAGTTCAGCCTGGCCTGGAACCCACTCTGTAGCCCAGGATGGTCTCAGACTTGCAACAATCCCCCTACCTCAGCCTCCCAAGTGCTGGGATTATGGGCGCGTGCACCACTACTTTGAATTTATTTCTCCATTACTATTAGCTGTAAGATCCCTGATAAACACACACATAAAAACAGCTGTCTTAAACAATGAAAAGGCCCACCTAGTCGGTGTCCACTCACCTTCTGGTTCAGCAAGGCACTCGCCAGCTTGTGCACTTCTGAGCTCAGCAAGGTGGCTCCCCTGATGACTTTGCTGAGTGCAGCGAGAGACTGGTGGACGCTCTGCACTAAGCGAATGGCGTTGAACTGCTCCAGCATGACGAATGACAGCACCGGAGATCCCTGCCGGTCACTCGGAGGCAGCACCTTCTGATGAATCAGGTTTGAATTCTAAAAAAGTTACGTCATACTTACTAAAAAGTGATACAAATCATTGTCACGCTAAAATACTTTAAAATATTATTACGATATTCTGGCTTTTTTTTTTAAGAATTTTTTATTTTTTTCTTGTTTCAGAACCTTTGTTTATTCACTCATTTTTATAGCCGGCTCAGCCTGCCCCAAGGGCAGAGCTGGCGAACCTCGGTCCCTGAAGCTGCCCAAGTTTTCCCAAGCAGGCGCTTTAGACCACTGAGCTATCTTGCCAGGCCAAGAATAACTAATTCTAAGAATATAAATATATAAAATGTAGTTATTTTATATATTCTGAAAGGATGAAGAACAGATTTATATAGTATCAACATGTTAAACAACTGCATTATATAATTTTCTTTTTTTTTTCTTTTTGTCTTTTGGAGACAGGGTCTCGCTATGCAGTTGAGGCTAGCTTTGAGCTCACTTTTGTAGCCCAGGCTGGTCTCAAACTTGCACCAATCCTCCTGCCTCAGCCTCCAGAGTGCTGGGATTACAGGCGTGAGCCACCACGCCCGGCTGTTGCATTATATAAGTTTCAACAAAAATAAATTTCATGTAATATTTATGAGTCAAGTACTGACATAATTAAATGATTATAACACGCATACAGCAGTATGTTTTTTGATGAAACTATTAATGGGTCACAGACCTATATTTTTGGTCAACCAAAGGAACGCAGCCTATGGTCAATTATAGTTAAGTGGTCTGCAGTCTAATTTGGCAGTTTAGGTGCACCCAGGAGAGCTTAACTGAAACACTTTAAGTGGGTTACAATTTTACACTTGAGTAAAATTAATGACCCAATAAACAATACTTTTGTTTATTGATAAGTAGAACTGAGACAAAATAGCTCTATAAAAGTATTTTTGTGAACAAAGGATATTCAAACTGAGGCTGGATCGGGCCTTCACATAGAGATACATAGTTAGCATCTCACAAGGCAAAGAGCAATAAAACAAAGCCCAGGGACAGCAATGGTTTAGGAATCCTAGAAAGCTGAGATTCAAGGAGAAAGATAACAGCTTACCCTGAAAGCTTTCCATTAGCAGTCTCCTCCCTTGCTTGAAACCTTTATAATTAGTATTTGTGTGAACCCAGCATTGGGCAAATGGAGGTCAGAGATTGTAACATTTCTTTACTAAAGTGATTCTGCACCTTAGTGCATTCCTTGACCCCCAAATAAAAGTGAGATACTTCTGAGGGTTGGGGCTCACTTTGAGAGAGACAGAATCTCAGTGAGACCTCTGAGCTAAATTCATCGGGTCTTCTCATTGTTCCTTTTGGCACCGACACAGAACATTACAACACCTTCAGAAGTCTGTCTATAAAGGTCAAGGTGGCAAATATGGCAGACTGACAGGCCAGAAGGTCTCAGGTCTGATGTTGGACCATGAAATAAGCACAAAGAAGATATAGAACTGGTCATATAGGCATATAATTTAATAAATCAGAATACATTATACATAATTATATATGTTTAAATGAAGTCTTTGGGACATTTTTCAAATTCCTTGTAATCAGCTACAACAGAAACCAGTTTAATACCTTTTAGTTATGTGTATGTGTATGTGTGTGTGTGTGTGTGTGTGTGTGTGTATATATATATATATATATATATGTATATACACATATATACATATATTTTTTAATTTTATTTATTTATTTATTTATTTTTGCCTCGGCCAATGTCTAAATCACTTTATTTGATACCATGACCACTAGGTGACACCTATAACTTCAAGGAGACTTCCTTGTGTGTATGTATTCAGAGGTCTTCAGCCAACTGGCTCCAAAGCAAGACTGGCACAGTACAAGGATCCGACAGAGGAAAAGCTATGGAAATCATGGCAGGAAGTAGGATAGGGGGCCAGGAAGGGCAACAGCTCCTCCAGAACATTCCCTCGGCCACCCAACTGCCAACAACACACTCAGCCCCTACTTCGCAGAAGGTGAAGCCACAAATGAGTGCAAAGTTCCCATGATCCAACTACCCTAAAAGGCCCGCCTCTAACAGCCTGAGAGTTTGGAGGACATTCCAGATGCAAAACGAGAGCAGCCACCTTGAGCTGCATTTCTGATCACTGTAAGCCTAAGAGTTGTAACTGACTAAAGCACATCTGGACAATGCTGGCCCTGGCATGCATGATCACAAGGGTGAAAACGTGACACGCACACATTAATTATGTGTATCCCAGGTGCACTTCTGACATGCTAATGGAAAGGGGAGGGACAGAAAAAAGGCAATAGTGCAAGATTTATGAATTCAAAGATTCAGATTTGTGGCAGTTCACTTCACAGCTAGCTTGATGTCTCTTTCATTTTATTGAACCCACAGCCAGCTTCTGTTGACCAGATAGTGCTTAGATGGCTGACCCTGTGATAGTTAGTAACAACTATTTCCTTCTATACCAAACTACTGAGTGGCTCTGAGGAAACCAAATGGTTATATCTCAATGCTCATTTCATTCAGTTTAGTTGCTATTAAGTATATAATATTTATTTGAGAAAACAGGGCTCAATGGAGGACAAGTGTGATAATCACCCAATAAACTAATCAAACCCTAAAACAGAAGACAAAATAGCCAGAACAGCAAGTAAAGTTAGAGGTGAAAGACAGAGAAGGATATTCTGAAAGAGCTTCTGCGCTGAAGTTAATGCTATGAGCTACCACATCTTACTAAAAGAAAGTCTAGGAAGAAGCTGTGGAGTGCTGATACAAAGGAGATTTTGAGATATAAGCTATCTGCTAATTTCCATGCCTGGAAAATTTCATAGATTTTATTTATAATGCCATCAACCCTGAGATAGGTGCTTAGGATAAGATACAGGGCTGGTAGACGTATGGGGACATACCTCAGTGCAAGAACTTACTTCATTCTACAGTTTTGGAAAGGATAATCAGGCTTCTGTGCATACGTGGGGCAGGGACAGAGGGCAGATGGCTATGGTCATGTTTGTCTCCCAGTAGAGTTTACAAACAAAATCAATCCCTCATACCAAAACAAAACAAAATCCCATTTTATTTCTAAGAATACATCTTTTTCTTTTTCAAAAGAACACATCTTAATAGCCTTAATAGTCCTACAACTTAGCTAGAGGACTGATTCCGCTGTTTAAAGCTATTTAGAAAAGAAGAAGAAGAAGATGAAGAAAGACAGGGAAGTGGGGAAGAAGAGGAAGAGAAAAAAAACAACAACAAAAAAGACACACTCTATTCCAGAACTCTGGGAGGCTGTAAGTGTGAGGCCAACCTGGCCAATTTAGTGAATTAGTTAGACCCCCTGTCTTCAAAAATGTCTGGGGATGTAGTTTGGCATGAAATTCCTGAGTTCAATCCCCAGTACTGGGGTGAGGGCAAGAAAGCAAAGGTATGGCCTGCGAGAGCAATGGAGCACCACACAATCTCACATAAAGGGGCCAAGCACACGCCATGACCCTTAAGGGGAAGGATGGCTGACATTCACAAACACAGGGCCAGACACATGCATCTCTGAGGCAAGCTACGTTCTGCCAATTTCAGGAATGCAGTGAAGTGGATGTGAGGGTGACCCAGCTGCAACACATTACCCCACTGATGGCCAGGGCCTACTGTGCTGATCTGCTGGCTAGGACGGTGTCCCCGTCCTCCCTCCAGCTCTGTGTGTCCCTCCAGGAGCTCAGGAGCTAGGTGGATGAGGTCAACCACCTCCAACAGAAGAGGGCTGTTCTTTCAGTCAGGGTACAAGGGCAGCTATGCTACCCTGCAAGAACCTCTAAACAAATGCTCTAGGAATAGTGAAGTGAGAAGGAAGAAAGGAATCTGAGACTTGAATCTGTTTGCAAGAAAAAAAAAATGCAACTTTTTCAAAATGAATAGTTTTTTTCCATGTTCTAACAACTAAATGATGTACCTTTTTTCACGACAATAGAATGCTTTTTGGCATGGTTTTTGTGTATTACTGAGCCTTATACAAAAGAATAGTCTGTTTTAAAGTTTGAGATGAACCTAATCAATATTAAATAACATAGTTCTTAAACTTGAAAAAGTAGTGACATATAAGGATGTCCTAACTCACCTAAAGGAGATTGCTCAGGATAAACATACAAGGCAGTGGAAAGTGGCATGAGCTTTTTACAGTACTGAACAGGAAATAGAAAACAAAAGAAAATAGGAATAGCCACAAAATAGGAATAGCCACAATTTTATAAGACATACTCTGAACCAAAAGCAGCAGAGGTAAGGGTCATCATAAAGTAACAAGTGAGCCAACTCAACAAGAGAAAATGATATTCTAAATAATACTGCATTTTAACACACACAGAAAGCAAATACTAGGTTTCAATATGGTAATAGCAAAGAATTTTAACACGTTACACTTTCAGCAAGAGATAGATCATCCATATTGAAAATCAACAAAGAAACAACCAAATTTGATTATCCCTGGCCAGAGTGACAGAGGATTCAAATACAACAAAATTACAGATGATGGAAAAGCACTATAGCTGACACCAAAGAAATACAAGGGATCACTTGAGATGTTTCAAGCAATGACAAATTCCTAGACATCTTACCAAGACTAAAGTATGAAGCAACAGATCAATAACAAGTAAAAGATGGAATTAGAAGTGAAGTCTTCCATCAAAGCAGCAGTCCAGAACCGAAGGCATCACTAGTGCATTCTACCAAACATTTATGTGAGAACTAATTTCAATTCTCCTTAAGTTACTAAAACAGGAAAGGAAAAAATTCCAAAACACACAGTAAGAGGTCATTAATAGTCCAATAACAAAACCAAGTAAGAACCACAAACAAGATACTTCGCAGACATCTATGCTGGAGAGCATGTGCCATGGGCAGACGATGTGTACAGGGATCTGACCGGGGCTGGGCATCTGCAGAAGCCTGACTTGGATGTGAGCCTTCAGTATCGGCACATGGGAAACCCACCACTGTGGGAAAACTTCAACTGAAATGTTAGCCTATTTATCTGGTACCTACTGTGGAGCTGGCTTGATGCTACATCTATGCTTCCTGGATGGTTTTCCTGACTATGAATGACAACCTTGCCGTTTCAGATGTCAGATCTTTTGTCCTAGCCTCTTAAAAGTGATGAATGCACCAACCATGCAGCAAGAAATGGAGAGCTACGGAGCACTAGAAGAGTTACACATGGGAAGGAACTGGGGTCTCTGAGTCACTGGATGAGAGTCCACTGAAATAGACGCCTAAAGAGGAACATCCATACCAAATTTTGTGTGAGAAGTAAGGTTTTATTGTGTTAAATTACTGAGATTTTGTTTTTTTAATATCAGGAATGGAACTCAGGCACTCTCGCTTACCAGGCAGGTAATGTGCCACTGAGCTATATCCCCAGCCATGCGATGCTTGTTATTATAGCTACTATTACTTACGCTGACCAACACATCTTGGAAGCAATCGATGCAAACTAGGACTTATGCATGGGAAGTAATATTTTTAAGGGAAAAGAAGAAAAAGGATCAGACAGGGAGAGGCGTGCAGGGAATAAGTCCTCCCAAGGATAGAAAGCTCCTTCCGAGAATTGTGCAGAACACAGGCCAATGGCCTGGCTGCCTAAGTCTGTAAGGTCTTGGCCAAATGAGAACGTGGATGTGAATATGATGTGATAATAGGAATGACAACTGCGTTGGCTCTCTTCAGATGTAAGTAACAGGCAGCCACACAAGCCAGTTTGAACTCAGAAAAAGAACGTTACCTAGGTGCCCAAGAGGTCAACAGCAAGAGTTTAGCTTTTGAAGTCTCTGGAATCAGGACCTGGAGATCACAAGACCCCATCACCATCTTTTGTCCGTGTTGCTCTCTTCATGTTGGGATTACCACAGACTGCATTTATCTGAAATGCCCAGATTTGCTCTCTTTGGATCATAATTTCAAAATTCAAGAGAATCCCTGCTTGATCAGATGTCTCCCAGGTCTAATCTGCAATGGACAGGAAGAAAAGTACATCCTGCAAACACAGCTTCCAGGAACCTTGCCTCCAGACCAAGGGAGGAAGTTCTCTGAGAACATGAGGAAAATGCTGAGCTGTTCCTGGCTCTTGCACACTTCCAGAAGAGAGGGATAACTGAGGAAGAGAGAGGAATTGATGTGGCTCCGTACATTTAATTTTTCTCCTAAACTTATCGATTAGGGAACTTCATCCGTTTCTCTGAAGGAGTAAGGGATAGGGCAGGAAAGGAGGACTGTGTTACCCTGAGGGGCCTCCTCCTTCTAGCAGGAAACATCACGAGTGCAATACATGAGTTCCATCCCCTCACAGTGCTGTATGGAAAGCGCCATGTGGAGACTCTGGCCAGAGTGACTAGTCAGCGTATTTGGCACCCTCTTCAATTCTGCGCCTGAGGCAAGCACCTTCCTCACTCCATCCTGGTACCGGCCCTGCCTGTCAGAGGCAGTTGAAAATGATTGCCAAACATTCTAGCTTACGAGTGTGTCACAGTTTATTTGACCAAGTCCTGATTGCTGAATATGAAGTCTAACATTTTCACAACTTGAACAAGTGCTGACGTAAAGCTTCCTGCTGAGCAATCTTGGCACACACGCAGTGACTTCCACAGAATGAATTCCTGCAGTACTCCAAACAAATGTACTCACTGCCACCATGAACTGACCAACCTTGCTCCACGATTCAAGGTTCATGCTAGCTGAGGATGGACCAAAACCTCTGAAACTATGAACCAAAATGACAAACATGACCTTGGTCACCTTTCTGCTCAAACGTGAATATGACCAGCATCTTTTGGAATGAATGAAGTTCATGAACGAGGTATTGCTGCATTTTGTTCTACCAGTGAAAGGCTGACTCATACAGGTGAATAGCATCATCCTTACTTTAAAAGAAATGAAAAGCAAGAAGAAATTAAGACACTTGTTCATGGTCACTCAGGCAGTGCGGAGAGAGCTTGGATGTGATTCACTCCTTTGCCTAAAGCCTACCCTTACAACTCCACCTGCTCTCTTTGTCCAGGAAGACCAACCTGTATTCCAAACTTGATTAATTATAGCCATAGGATATCTATGTCTGATGAGCCCAGTAGAGGAGATAAAGCATGGCAAAGCTGGCTGGCAGAAAGTTGGACCTGTTGGCCACGAGATCCACCCCAGGTGGGTGCCAGGTAATACCCAGGGTCCTGTATGTGGAACTTCTTGTGGACTCCTATGAGACGTGGGCGGCATAAAAGCTGAGGAGATTGCTTGGTTGTCTAAGTGCCTGCCTGGGAAGTTCAAGGACCCAGTTTCACAAGTGCAAGGACCGCAAGCCATGTTGGTCCGGAATCCTGGGTACACTGTGCTGGCCATGGAAATCGGGTCTTATGGCGCATGCCTGTAATCCCAGAGGTGGGAGGCTGAGATGGGAGGATCACTATGAGTCCAAGCCATGTAGTGAGACCCCATACCAAATAAATAAATAAAAGATTAAGTAAAAATTTAAAAAGATGAAAAAAAAAAACCAAAAGAACCACAAACAAAAACAAAGTGAAAGATAAAAAAAACTAACAGCCCAATAACCTTGATGAACAGTTACATCATATAAATGGGCAACAACACTGGCAAGCTAAATCCAACAGCACATAAAAAAGATGATTTGCCATGATCTAGGAGGATTCTTTATAAGCAAATCAATACAAATCAAAGAAAAAATAAAGGACAAAATGATGTGGTCATCCCAACAGATGCAGACAAAGCATCCGATAAATTTAAATGTTCCTTCATTATAAAAGTGCAGAACAAATTCAGTATAGAAGGAACGTACCTTAACCTAATAAGCCAACATCTGACATTATAGTAAAAGGGGAAAAAGAAAGACATGGAAGACAATTTTCATCCATTTCACTCAACATAGTTTTGGAGATCCGACCCAGAGCAATCAGGTATGAGGAAACAAGGGCACACAAACTAGGAGGATGAAATCAAGTTCTCACTGCTTTCAGGATGCCCCAAATACGTACCAAGAAGTTTGAAGTAATGGATTTATCAAAATTGCAAGATAAAAAATTAATGTATAAAAATCAGTGGTGAATATATGCCAAGAATAAATTATATAAAACATCAATCCAAGAAAGCCATGTGCTTTACAATACCTATGAAAATATGTTTGTGTGCAGGATGTGTACACCTAGCTGTACTGGACAGGTGAGATTTCTGTAACGGAAATTAAAACATGAAAGAAACTGAAGACACACACAAAGAATGAAAAGATGCCCTCTACTAATGGATACGAAGAATCCCTGTCAAAATACCACTGACATTCTTTACAGAATTTTTTTTTTTTTTTTTTTTTTTTTTTTTTTTTTTTTTT
>PVJA010014698.1:0-46834 GCA_004027025.1 Myocastor coypus | reverse complement strand
TTTCTTTTTTCTATGCAACATTAATAGGGAGGTGGGTCATGCCCACACACTGCACTCTATAGAATGATTGTGAGGACAATATGCAATATGTCAACTTTCAAAGAAAAAAAAGGGGAAAAAGGAAAAAAAAAAAAAGTAATGTGGATTTAGAAAGGTTAATGTTTAGTTGTTTGATCAATCTTATATACCTATATGTATTAATCTAAACTGATCCGATGATGAAAATATGTAATATAACCATTGTTAAATTTAAACAATAAAAGAATTGAAATAAATAAATAAATAAATAAATAAATAAATAAAAATAAAAAGATTGTGGTATTGGATATGAGATTTTTCATGTCCATTAAGGTTTGTCTCATATAACTTGCTACTCCTGTGTTGGGCGCATACATATTTATGAGTGTCACCTCTTCATTTTGAAGTTTTCCCCTAACCAATATGTAGTGGCCTTCTTTATTTCGTTTGATCAGTCTTGGTTTGAAGTTTAGACTGTCTGCAAACACGATTGCTACCCCTGCTTTTTTTCTTTTTCTTTTTCTTTTTTTTTTTTTTTTTTTTTTTTTTTTTTTTTTTTTTTTTTTTTTTTTTTTGAGATGCTGGAGCATGTAGTATTGTTTTCCATCCTTTCACTTTCAGCTTATGAGTTTCTCTATGAGTTAAGTGTGTTTCTTGTATACAGCATACTGTTGTATTTTGCTTCGTTATCCACTCTGCCAGTCTATTTCTTTTAACTGGAGAAATGAGTCCATTTACATTGATGGTTATAATTGAAATATGTTGTCTTATCATTGACATGATGTTTACTTACTACTATTTACCTCTTTTTCTCCTGTGTTTAATTGAGTAGCCTATTTGGTGGGATCTTTTTGTTCTCATTTCTTGAGTTTGAGTCGTTTTGGTCCCTCTCTAAAATATTTTTTAATATGCTGTGTACAGTTGGTTTTGACGTCATGAAATTCTTTACCTGTTCCTTGTCATGGAAGTATTTCACTTTTCCCTCGTACTTGAAAGAAAGTTTTTCTGGGTATAGCATTCTGGGCTGGAATTTGTTTTCATGGAGGACTTGAAGCACTCTGCTCCATGGTCTTCTTGACATCATGGTTTGTGACGAGAAATCTGCTGTTATTCTGATGTGTTTTCCTTTAAATGTGATCTGTTTCTTTTCTCTAGCAGCTTTTAGTATACTGTCCTTCTGCTGAATTTCTGGAATCTTGATTATTATATGTCTGGATGTGTTTTTAGTCGGGTTGTTGTTATTTGGGGTTCTGTATGCTTCAGTTACTATATGTCTAATTGTTTTTTCATGTTTGGGAAGTTTTTTGCTATTACTTCTGCCCATATTCTTTTTATATCCTTTGTATTAACTCCTTCTTTTTCATTGATTCCTATGAATCTCACATTTTTATTTTTGCATCATCTTACAGATGTTGAATTATTTTTTCCTGTGTCCTAGTTGTTTTAAAGAGATCTTTTCTTATCTTTTCACTAGCTGTGACTGAGTCTTCAATATCTGAGATTCTACCTTCACTTTGATTCATATGGTTTTGCCAGCTTGTGATTGAGATTTTATTTTCTTGTATATTCTTTGAAACTGTTTCATGTGATCTATTTCTTTCCTATATTGTTCATTCAGGGAATCCATCATTTTTCTATTCTCCTCTAGCTTTTTATCAATGTCTTCTTTGGTAGTACTGAAATCTCTCATTGTGGTTATTCTTTCTCTCTCTAGTTCGCACATTATTTCTGCTCTGTTCTCCTCTGTACCTTTCTGTAGTTGTTCCCTTACTTTAGATTCTATTGATTTACTGAGTTCTTTTTTAACTTCAGAGGTTATTTCTGCTCTTGTTTCTTCTATATGTTTCTGGAGTTGTTTTTCCACTTCAGCATATATTTTTTCATACATTTCTTTTTTTACTTCACATGTTATCTCAGATCTTAGTTGCTCTTTATGTTTCTGCACTTGCCTTTCAACCTCCGCTGCTACTGATTCAGAGATTTCCTCTGCATGATTCCAATTTCCTTCTATGGTAGTGTTTCCTGTGTTTGTTTTGTGTGGACTCGGGATCTGGGATTGGATCTTGCTCCTTCTCTTTATCATTTTTTTATAGCAGTGATCTCTGCACCTTGGTGAACTTATACAGTTAGCACCTATGGAGATTTGGGTCTGGATCCACCAAGGTTTTTCCCTGGCAGAAATGCCTGGTTGCGAGTCAGAGTTCAAGTGACTTGCTACCTCCCGGCCTGTGGGTTGGGACAGTGGTCGGCTGTCTTGGGATGGTAGCTGGCTGTGTGGGGAGTATGGGTGTAGTTGGGATTTGGGCAGTTGTCGCATTGGGGGATGCATTGGGGCTGAGAGAGTTCTTACCTGGCCAATGTGAGCCCTGGCCCAGTAGGTTGGTGGAATCTGAGCTCAAGTTGTTGATAAGGCAGTGAATGGATCAGGGCTAATCTGCTGGTTGACCCCATCAGGATGGCGGTGGGGCCTGGGCTGGAGTTTGTGCTGGAGCTCGGAGTGGACAGGTTAGGTGTGGAAGCTGGGACTTGATCCAGGTGCTGCGCAACCAGTGGGAATGGTGGGCTCCAGCTCAGGGTGGGAGGCAGAATCTAGAAGCGGGGACCCTGTTCCGGCACCACGCGACCAGTGGGAATGGCAGGCACTGGCTCAGGGTGGGAGGCAGAGTCCAGAAGCAGAGACCCTGTCCAGGCACCACGACCAGTGGGAATGGCCGGCGCTGGTTCAGGGTTGGGAGTAGTAAATGAACTTTTTAGAAAATTAAATATAGTTCTTGTATATGGCACATAACTGGGTTTTGTTTTTTGATTCAGTCTGTGTCTTTTGACTGGAAGGTTAATATCTTTCAAATTGAGAGCTATTTCTAGAAGGTATTGATTTTTTAAATTTTTCTTTATTTTTATTTTATTTTTTCGTGTATCAGAACTTTTTTTTATTTGTTTATTTATTTATTTTTATGGCCGGCTCAGCCTGCCTGAGGGCAGGGCTGACGCAGCATGTGGTGCTGGGGATCGAACTGCAGTCCCTGCAGCCACCTAAGCTTTCCTAAGCAGGTGCTTTAGACCACTGAGCCATCCTGCCGAGCCCTAGAGGGTATTGATTTATTCCTGTCATTGCATCATTTTCCTGGAGCTGATTGTCTCTTTTTTTTTTTTTTTTTTTTTTTTTTTTTTTTTTTTTTTTTTTTTTTTTTTTTTTTTTTTTTTTTTTTCCTTTCTGCTTAGCCAATCAACGTACCTGACATACTCATTACCTGAGACATTTGGTATTATTGGCTTCATTTTTTCTCTTTAGCACATACCTGCAAATGTTTGACATGCTGATTTGGCAGTTATGAATTTCTTATCGTCCTCTTTGTTGTGAAAAGAACTCATTTCACACGAATTCTGAAAGCTAATTTTTCGAGACATAGCAGTCTAGATTAAATGGATTTTCATTGGGGGCTTTGCTTTGTTTTGGACTTGAAATACTTTACCTCATGCTATCCTGGGTTTTGAGGAACATTTTTAGAGATACGATGTAATTCTAATGGGCTTACATTTGTAAGTGATTTGTAACTTTTCTCCAGTAGCTGTTAAGATTCTGTCCTTGTGTTTCACTTCTGGAATTATGACTAGGATGTGCTGTGGAGGATTCCTTTTTCATTATGGCTATTTGGGGTTCTGTACATATCACTTATCTCAATGCAAAATTGTAGCTCTGTATTTGAAATTTTCTCACTTTTTTCACGATAGGTTTTCTGTGAGAGCACAGGTGTAGTGAAAACTACACTAAGTCAAAGCCAACATGAAAAAGGAAAAGACTTACATTACTATCATCATCGTCGGATGCACGGACCCCAGCATGTCCACCACCGGCAGCCATCTGACATACAAATATGGTGGCATTAACAAAAGAATTATTGAAAAATTTCAGAAGGAGGCAACTGAGATGGGGAAGGGTTCCTTCAAGTGTGCCTGGGTCTTGGACAAGCTGAAAGCTGAGCATGTGCAAGGTATCATCATTGACATCTCCTTGTGGAAATTTGAGACAAGCAAGTATTCTGTACCGTCACCGATGACCCTGGACACAGACTTCATCAAAAATATAATTACAGGAACAGGCTCTCAGACTGATTGTACTGTCCTAATTGTTACTGCTGGTGTTGGTGAATTCGAAGCTGGTATCTCCAAGAACAGGTAAACCCATGAGCATGCCATTCTGGCTTACACACTGGGTGTGAAACAATAATTGTTGATGTTAAAATGGATTTCATGCAGCCACCCTAAAGGAAGAAGAAATACGACAAAATTGTTAAGAAAGTCAGCACCTACATTAAGAAAATCAGCTACAGTCCTGACACAGTAGCTTTTGTGCCAATTTCTGTTGGAACAGTGACAACATGCTGGGCCAAATGCTAATATGCCTTGGTACAAAGGATGGAAGATCATTCATAAAGATGGAAATGCCAGAACTACACTGCTTGAAACTTTGGGTTGTATCCTTCCACCCACTCACCCCACTGACAAGATTTGGTGGCTGCCCCTCTGGGATGTCTACAAAATTGATGGTACTGGTACTGTTCATGTGGGCCAAGGGGAGACTGGTGTTCTCTAACCAGGCATGGTGGTCACCTTTGCTTTAGTCAGTGTCACAACTAAAGTCTATCGAAATACACCATGAAGCTTTCAGTGAAGCTCTTCAATTAAAACAAATTTTAGGCTGGGGAGATAGCTCAGTAGAATAAGTGCTTGCCTGGCAAGCAAAGGGTTCTGAGTTCAACCCTCAATACTGAAGGAAAAAAAAGTGTTCTGCTATTATTTCTGCACACATTTTTTATGCCATTTGTGCTGTCTTGTTTCATCACTAATGCCTATTAATTTCACATTACTCTTTGTGTGATCTAGCAGCTTTTTGATAACTTTTCATCTTGTTGTTTCTGTTGTATTTCTGGTTATCCACTTCAACTTTTCTTTCAGTTCTGATACTCAATGTCAGAAGTGATCTCATATTGTTCATTTCTGCCACCCAACTTTCTACTTAAATTTTTATTTCCTGGATTTCTGAGTGGTGCCTTTTCATGAACTCTAACTCTGCCAAACTGGTTGTATGTTTTCTATGTCATTTTGTTTAGCTTACTTAGATTTGTATTAGTGTATTCTGTGATACCATTGTATAAAGTTCAGAATCTGTTTAATTACATCATCTTTGGGTTTCTTATGATCTTAGTAATTGGCTTCTTCTTTTAACCTTTTGCAAAACTCAGTTGTTTGGGCTTGACTATCTCTCCATAAATACCCATGCATCAGCATTGGGAGAGCTCAGAGTTTTGTGAAACATTTTCATACTTTCCAGTGATGAGCTCTGATCCTAGTAGCCTATAGGTAACTGTCCTATGATCCGGATCTGTCAATTAATTTGGGAGAGGAAAATGCTGTGCTATTGGTCGATACCCAGTTGTCCAAAAATGGCCTACAATGTTGTTAATGGCAAGCCAATTAAAAGGATAACTATCCTATCCTGGGAAAAACAACAAAATCAACAACCATAACAACATCATAGACAAACTGGGGGTAGGGGACAAACTGGATGTTGACATATCATAAAATGTAATAAAAGTTTCATTATAACATCCTTAACAACAGAAAAGAGATCTGTCATTAAAATATAAACACAGCCTGCTCGAGTTCCAGTCCCAATCCCATCCGCCATCCCCTCTGGCCCACGAACACTTGCTGGGTAAGGAACCTCACTCAGCCCACATCCATCCTCGGACTCCTCAACTCCAGAGCTCCGACTTCACCCACATTTTCGGACACACAGGGCCTCACAGTAGCCAGCAGCCTGAGCTCCAACTCTCAGCTAGGCACGTCTGGAGGGGAAAAAGCATGGTGGATCCACACCAAACTCTAATAAGCGCTAACAGCATAACTTCAGCAAAGTGGAGAGATCACTGCCATATGAGATGATAACGATGAGGAATAAGGAGTAATCTCAGGGCCGAGCCCACCCAAATCAAATATAGCAGACACTACCATGGAAACAAATGGAAATCATGCAGCCAAAACCTCTGAATCTGAGGTAGACAGGAAAGTACAGAAACTTATAGAGCAACTCAGCTCAGAGATAACATCTGAAATAAAATTTAAAAAAAAATACAGGAATAAATAGAAACTGAAGTGAAAAAACAATTGCAGAAAAATATACAGGAAATCAGAACAGAAATAACCCCTGAAATAAAAAAGAGACATGTCTAAATTAATAACATCTAAAGCAGGGGAACAAATGCAGAAAGGTAAGGAGGAAAACAGAGCAGAAATAATCTCTGAACTAGAGAGAGAAAGGATAACTGTAATGAAAGACTTAAGTGATATTAAAGAAGGCATTGATAAAAATTAGAGGAGAATACAAAAATGATGGATTCCCTGACTGAACAATATAGGAAAGAAATAGACCACATGAAACAGTTTCAAAGAGATATACAAGAAAATAAAATCTCAATCACAACTTGGCAGAGCCGTGTGAACAAAAATGAAGATAGAGTCTCAGATCTTGAAGACACAGTCACAGCCAGTGAAAAAGTAAGAAAGAATCCCTTCAAAACAACTCGGATGCAGGAAAAAATAATTCAACATCTGAAGATGATGCAAAAATGAACATGAAATTATTAGGAATCAATGATAAAGAAGGAATTAATACAAATGATATAAAAAAGGACAGAAGTAATAACAGAAACCTTCCTAAATATGTGAAAGCAATTGGATATTCAGTAACTGAAGCATACAGAACTCCAAATGACAACAACCCAATTAAAAACACACCTAAACATATAATAGTCAAGATACCAGAAATCCAGCAAAAGAATAATATACTAAAAGCTGCTAGATGAAAGAAACAGATCACATTTAAGGGAAAACCCATCAGAATAACAGCAGATTTCTCTTTACAAACGAGGAAGTTGAGAAGAGCATGGAGTAGAATGCTTCAAGTCCTACATGAAAACAAATTTCAGCCCATACTGCTATACTTGGCAAAACTCTCCTACAGGTATGAAGGAGAAGTGAAATAATTCGAATGAACAACTAAAGAATTTTATGACGCCAAAGTCAAAACTACACAGTATGTTAACAAATATTTTATAGAGGGACCAAAATGACCCAAATTCAACAAATGAGAACAGAAAGATCCCACCAAATAGGATAACCAATTAAACATAGGAGAAAAAGTGGTAAAAAAAGTAGAAAATAAAAGTCATGTCAATCATAACTCAATACATTCCAATTATAACCATCAATGTAAATGGACTCAATTCTCCAAGTAAAAGAAGTAGACTGGCAGAGTGGATAATGAAGCAAAATCTAACAATATGCTGTATACAAGAAACACACTTAACTCATAAAGAAACTCATAGGCTAAAAGTGAAAGGATAGAAAACAATACTACATGCTCCAGCACCACACACACACACACACACACACACACACACACACGCACACACACAAAAGCAGGCGTAGGAATCATGTTTGCAGACAGTCTAAACTTCAAAACAAGACTGATCAAATGAAAGAAAGAAGGGCACTACATACTGGGCAGAGGAAAATTTCAGGATGAACATGTAACACTCATACATATGTATGCACCCAACATGGCACCAGCAAGTTTTTTAAGCAAACCTTAATGGACATGAAAAATCTAATATCCAATACCAAAGTCTTAACAGTATACCTTAACACCCCCAATCTGAAAAAAGATAGGTAAAGCAGAGCAAAAAATTAGCAAAGAAGTAGCAGAACTGAAACAATATTGAACAACTGGAATTAGTGGCCATACACAGAGTGTTCCACCCAACCACTTCAGAATATACTTTTTTTCAACTGCACATGGGACACTTTCTAAAATAGACCACATACTAGTCCACAGGTCGTGCTTAAGTATGTGTAAGAAAACAGAGATTATACCATGCATACTATTTGACCAAAGTGGAATGAAATTGGAAATAAATGAAAAAATAAACCATAGGAACTCCAGAATTACATAGAAATTAACACTCTTCTCAGCAACTACTGGGTTACAGATGGAATTAAATAAGAAATTAAACAATATCTACAATTTAATCAAAATTCAAATACAACCTACCAGAATTTATGGGATGAAATGAAGGCAGTTCTTAGAGATTCAGAGGATCATAAATAGCTATTTTGAGAATCTTGACTCTCACAGAATTGAAGACACAGATAAAATGGACAGATTCTTAGAAAAGTATAAATTGCCAACACAGAGTGAAGAAGATATAAGAACTCTCAATAACTCAATAACAACCAGTGAAACACAAAATGCAATAAAAAAAAAAAGCCTTCCGACAAAGAAAAGTCCAGGACCTGATTGATTCAACACTGAATTTTGGAAGAAATTTATAGCTGACATAATGCCGATGCTCCTCAAACTGTTCAAGGAAATTGAAAAGGAAGCAATCCTTCCAATATCATTCTTAGAGGCAAGTATTACACAGATACCAAAACCACAGAGAGATGCAACTAAAGAAGAGAACTACAGGCCAACTTCTGTCATGAACATAGATGCAAAAATCCTCAATAAAATCCTTGACGCAAGAATACAACAAATCATCAAGATTATCTACCATGACCAGGCAGGATTCATACTAGAGACGCAAAGATGGCTCCATATACACAAATCTATAAATGCAATACACTATATCAACAGAACCAAGACCAAAAATCACATGATCATCTTAATTGATAGTGAAAAGGCCTTTTACAAAGTCCAAC
Organism: Myocastor coypus; assembly: GCA_004027025.1. NCBI lineage: Eukaryota > Metazoa > Chordata > Mammalia > Rodentia > Myocastoridae > Myocastor > Myocastor coypus. Next base: position 38,053 of record PVJA010014698.1, on the reverse strand, counting down.
ACTCATTCATGTCCCAAGTCCTATAGATTATTGGAATAGAAGGCCTCTATCTCAACCTCATAAAAGCCATCTGTGACAATCCAACAGCTAACATAATACTAAATTGGGAAAAACTGAAGTCTTTTACTCTCAAATATGGTACAAAACAAGGATGTTCCCTACCACCACCCTTATTCAATATAGTTCAATAGAGTCATTAGCTACAGCCAGTAGACAAGAAAGAGAAATAAAAGGAATAAGAATAGGTAAAGAAGAAGTGTAACTATCACTAGTTGCAGATGACATGATAATCTACTTGAAAGAACCAAAAAGCTCCATCAATAAGCTACTAGAATTAATACACAAATTCAGTTGCATAGCAGGATACAAAGTCAACACAAAAAAATCAATAGCGTTCCTCTACAAAGATAACAAACACACTGAGAGAGAAATTAGAGAAACAGTACCTTTTATGATAGCACCAAACAAAATCAAATACTTAGGAATTAACCTTACTAAGGAAGTAAAAGACGTTCTCAATGAAAACTACAGTACTCTGAAAAAGAGATCCTAAAAGATTTCAGAAAATGGAGAGACATTCTCTGCTCCTGGTTAGGAAAAACCAACATTATGAACATGGCCACACTCCCTAAATTGTTATACAGATTTAGCGCAATTCCAATCAAAATACTATCATCATACCTCACAGATCTGGAGAAGTCATTCGTAAAATTTATTTGGAAGAAAAAAAGACCCAGAATTGCAGAGACAATTCTGAGCAACAAATGTAAGGCAGGAGACATTACAATTCCTGACCTAAAGTTATAATACAAAACTACAGTAATAAAATCAGCATGGAGCCGGGCGTGGTGGCACACATCTGTAATCCCAGCACTCGGGAGGCTGAGGCAGGAGGATCGGTGCGAGTTCAAGGCCAGCTTGGGCTACAAAAGTGAGCTCAAGGCCAGCCTGAACTGCGCAGTGAGACCCTGTCTCAAAAAGACCAAAAATAATAATAATAATAATAATAATAATAATAAATAAACAAATATAAAATCAGCATGGTATTGTGTGTGTGTGTATACACACACACACACTTGAGGGTGAATGGAATAGATTAGAAGATGCAGAAGCAAATACAAACACACTCAACCATGTTTTCTTCGACAGAGGGTCCAAACACACTTACTCGAAGAAAGATGGCCTCTTTAACAAATGGTACTGGAAAAACTGGCTCTCTACATGCCAAAAACTAAAACTTGACCCAAGTCTATCACCATGCACTAAACTAAATGCAAACTGGATTGAGGATCTAAATATTAAAAGAGAAACATTAAATCTCCTGGAAGAGAAAGTAGGAGGAAATCTTGAAGACATCGGAGTAGGCAAAAAAGTTCATGGACAAAAAATCAAAATGCACGTTTACCACTTGAAAGCATCAACAAATGGGACCTCCTCTCCCTAAGAAGTTTTGGCACATCAAAAGAAATTGTCAAAAGAGTGGAAAGACAACCCACAAATTTCAAAAAGATTTTAACTAATAAATATTCAGACAAAGGTCTTCTATCTAGAATTTACAAAGGACTAAAAACCATTAGGGTCCCGAAATTCAAAGATCCAGTCCAGAAATGGGCATCTAAGTTGAACACACAATTCTCAGAAAAAGAAATTCATCAAGCCTGTAAGTACATGAAGAAATGCACCACATCGCTAGCCACTCATGAAGTGCAAATCAAAACAACACTTAGATGCCATCTCACCCCGGAAAGAATTTTGCTACCATAAAAAAATCAACCAACAACAAATGTTGGAGAGGCTGTAGGGGAAAAGGAACCCTTCTCCACTGCTGGTGGAAATGCAGATTGGTGCAACCACTATGGAAATCAGAGTGGAGACTCCTTAAAAAACTAGAATTGGAAATCCCATTCAAGGCAGCTATCCCCCTACTGGGAATTTTCCCAGAAGAACTGAAAACATCATATCACAGTGATATCTGTGCACCTATGTTCATAGCAGCACAATTTGGGATAACCAAATCCTGGAAACAGCCAAAATCCCATCGTCTGAAGAATGGTTGAAAAAGATGTGATATTTTCATAAAATGGAATATTACTCAGCTATAAAGAATGATAAGCTACAAGACTTCCTATATAAATGGATATATATTGAACATATACTCATAAGTGAAATAAACCAAATCTTCATGTGTAAATATTAGTGTCCTTAGTGTACGAACTATAAAGAATAAATAAAAATTGAAGGCCATAACACAATTAAATATGTTATGGATTAAACAATGAAGTGACTGGAAGCAGAAAAGAGAGGAAACATAGCAGGAGCAAAACCATGCACTTATGTACATAGGATGAATCAGATATTGGGCCTACCTTCAAAAGTTTTATCACATTGATCATAGCACCATGCAACACTAAAATTATGCTTGGAATGCCTATCATTCTGGTCAATTAGATGCGTATTGCTTCTAATGTAAAGTCAGTTACTGTTATACTCTTTCTCAAGTAAATGGTTGGCTTAAAAAAAGGGTATTAATAGAAGTAAGAAATCGGGCAAAAGGCCATAGGCTTGACAGGCTACAATTTTGTACATGGTTGGATTTCTAAATGTATGCATAAAACTGTGTAGAGAGTTATTAGAATATCAATGATTGTCGAAAAATATCAATTGCAAACTAAGTCAAAGATGTTTGATATTCAGAAAGTCAGTGATTTTTAAGCCCAATTACCTATGTTATAGAGTAATAGTATCACGAAGCTTCTCTGCTGGAGGGTTGAAAATGTAAGTTAACAGATCAAAAATTGGAGAAAAAGAAAGGCTATGAGAATAACCAATATTTTGGCCCTAGCCCTTCAAGGTCAGTAAGGACTCAAGACACGAGAGAACTTGTGTTGTAATATTCTATAACTCAGAGGTGTCCCAAATTTTCTGGTCAAGGAGATTATGGGACCTCAGAGGAAAGGGATAAATGAACTATAGTGTGTCTAAGGAGAGTCACCTAGAGAAAAAACATTCTCTCAGGCTTTCACAGAAAGCAAACTGGTCAGGCCATCGCCTTGACTCATCCGAAGGCTGACAATGACAACAGTTCTACAAAGTACTGTACATGGTTCCAAACTTAATTCTGAGGAGGTTTGACCTTGGAAGCTACAAAAGATCAATGTTTTGTTATACAGTTGTTGCTTTAACTTGCCCTTGATCGCCCAGTGGAAAAGGTTAATTACAAGGCATAAAACGCAGAACTAGATTAGTATGATGCGCTGTAAGAGGCTTAAATCAACAACCACCAACATTGCCAGTTTCACCAGTAACCCACTGCAATTGTGGAACGTTGGACTATGTATATATCTCTGTTCAAAGAGAAGAAATTTTTTCTTTCTTTTCTTTCCTTACCAATATCGGTTAGAAAATGTAGCATGCCCATACCCTGTGCTCTGTATTACTATTATGAGGACAATATGCATGTGTCAAATATTCCAAATGTACCACTAATGTGTTTTGAAACTATCATATTGTTATTTCTTATTAAAAGTAATTTTTAAAATATAAAAAAGAACCATTTAGCAACTGTGATTTCACCTGTAGATGTAAACCTAAGATAATTAAAAACTCATTCATGCAAAGTACATTCACAAATGTCTGTCACATTATTCATAACAGCCAAAGAATGAAATGGCCCGATGATCCATCAACTGATGAACAAAGAAAGATAATAGGATGTGTATACAAATGAAATCACTCACCCATTAAGTATGATATATGCTACAACATAGATGAGCCTTGAAAATATTATGCCAAGTGAGACATGACAGAGGATACACAAGGCAGTGTATCCTTCCACTTCCACAAATTGTCCAGGTTGGCCAGATATGATGGCACACAACTGTAATCCCAGCACTTTGGAAGCTGAGACAGCAGAATCACTAACTGTGATTCAGGCTAGAGGAGGAAACATAGTGAGTTTAAGGACAGCTTGAACTATGTAGTGAAACCTTGCTTCAAAAAAACCAAAAGTCCAAAATGTCCAAATCCACAGAGCAAAGGAATAAATCAATAGTTGCCAAGCAGTGGGGGGACAATTAAGAAGGTAATGACTGCCGGGCGTGGTGGCGCACGCCTATAATCACATCACTTGGGAGGCTAAGGCAGGAGGATTGGTGCGAGTTCGAGACCAGCCTGGGCTACAAAGGTGAGCTCAAGGCCAGCCTGAACTGCATAGTGAGACCCTGTCTCAAAAAAAAAAAAAAAAACGCAATGACTGGTAGTGATGACCCGTTTCTTTTGAGGCTGATGAACATGTTCTGAAAAGAGTTGCTTTCCCTTGCAAGCACCCTAAAATTACTTAATTGTCCACTCTAAAAGAATAAGTATCTCCATCATAAATAAACAGATAAAAACGTTAACTATCACTTCATACATGGTAGGATGCTTTCTATAAAAAGATAAAAGAGCCGGGCGTGGTGGCGCACGCCTGTAATCCCAGCACTCGGGAGGCTGAGGCAGGAGGATCAGTGCGAGTTCGAGACCAGCCTGGGCTACAAAAGTGAACTCAAGGCCAGCCTCAACTGCATAACGAGACCCTGTCTCAAAAAGACAAAAAATAAATTAATAAATAAAAAGATAAAAGATAAGCAGTGTTGGCAATAAGATGGCAAAAAGGAACATTTGTACATTGCTAATGCAAAGGTAAACTGGTGTGATCTCTATGGAAACAATCTGGTGAGTCTTCTTTCTAAAACACAATTCCCACTGAGTGGGGTGATGCATGCCTATAATCCCAGCACTCAGAAGGCTGAGGCAGGAGGATTGCCATGAATTCAAGGTCAGCCTGGTATACTGAGTCAGGCCCAGTCTGGACTACAGAGAAAGACCCTGCCTCAAAAATGGCATCCTTCCTTCTTTCCTTCTTTCCTCCTTTCCTTCCTTCCTTCCTTCCTTCCTTCATTCCTTTTTTCCTTCCTTCTTTCCTCCTTTCCTTCCTTCCTTCCTTCCTTCTTTCCTTCCTTCTTCCTTCACTAAAGTTTCCATAGGACCTAGCAAGCCCACCTCTCTGCATATATCCAAAGGAACTGAGATTAAGATTTCAAAGACATGCATTCATCCCCACGTTGATGACAGCATTATTCACAGCAGCTATATCAGGAGGCTCCAAATGTCCGTGGATTTTTCTGAACATGGAACACACATGCATTACATTCCACCTTTAAAAGGAAGGAAATCCTGCCATCCGCAACAGCAAGAGTACCAAGTAAAATAAGTCAGACACAGAACAAACACCGTATTTGATCAACGTAAAAATAGTTGAGATTATAGAAGAAGGGAGTATGGTAGTGGTTGCCTTCCATGTAAAAGGACAGAGAGCAAGCGAAGAGAACATGGCTTCGCCTATACACTGAGTCCTAGGACTCACTGTGGAGCACAGCACCTGTAGATAACACTGCTGTACAACTTAAAGTTGCTAAGAGGGCAGACCTTATGTTCAATGTCCTCATCACAGAATAATAATAATGAGAGCATGGGAGGATTTCTTGAAGGTGAAGGACAGTTTCACAGGCATAGATTGTGATAAGGATTCCACAGAGTTACACTTATCTCCATCACTAAGTTGCATAACTTTTGCTTTTCAATCAAACCTCGATTTAAAATATTTTGTTATTGATATTTTAAAACATTTAATAGTTTAATAATTTTGAAAGTAATTTGGAAGAAAAAAGTCTTAGTCCTGTGAATGCTCTGTTACAGGATAGACCTTGATCTTGCCAGCTTGATTTGCTCCCTGGTAGGAGTCAATATCACATATCATGCCTAAGCTTTAAATGGGAAAAACCCCAGCCCATCTGAGGTTACCTGGAAAAATGCCTTAATTCTAGCTGACTAAGGACTGACCAGCTTAGTGGGGGCACACTGTGGTTAGGAAGTAAATTTTGGTTTCTATCCCCAGTTTCAATAGGAAGGAACAAATGATCATTGGATCAGTTTCTCACTGTGTCACACCAAAGTCTCCACACTCTTTTTCTCTAATTGTAGAAGGAGAGGCTAATCCCATCCTGCTTTCTTGGTGAAAAATATCTCAAAATTTTTTTAAAAAACTTAATAAAATGCAGGTGATGTGGAAATAGTTATGCATGCCCATAATATCTCAGCATGTGGGAGGATGGAACTGGACTATGTGTATGAGGCCCATTTAGTGAGATACTATCTCAAATACTAAAAAATAAATAAATACAAAGCAAGATTGGGGATGTAGTTTAGCACTAGCCACCCACTCCTGTGCCCTCCTAAAAAAAAAATCAAAGGACCAAAAGCAGGTCTCTCTCTCTCTCTCTCTCTCTCTCTCTCTCTCTCTCTCTCTCTCTCTCTCTCTCTCTCTCTCTCTTTCTCTCTCTCTCTCTCTCTTTCTTTCTCTCTCTCTTCCTCTATCTATCTCTCTCTCTTTTAGTGGTTCAGCATCACTGTCAAGTAATTATATACAGTTCTTAGGGACCATGACTTATGCATTAGCCTAGTATCTATCCTAGGCCACCTTATCCTACCTGTCATATGGGCCAGTCTTGCATTGTGGAAATCCCCTTCCTCTAGCTCAATGATTTTAGCACCAAGGTGGAGAGATGGAGCTTGGCTTGTTTCCTTTAGGAAGTTACACTTGCCTCTTGTACCACTGCCTCCACACTCTTCAAGGAAAGTCAGCCTTCCACCACCCCTACGTTGGCTAACAAGAATGGTGGCTATTTGGAGTTTGGGGCTTTTTGTACCCAGAGAGCAACTGGTGGTCCCAGATCCGTGCTATGCATGGCTCTATTTTGTCCTATGCTCTTTTCTTTTTCTTTGTTTTTGGTTCTTTCTTTCTTTTCCTTTCTCACAGTGTGTAGTAATCCAGGCAGGAGATTGGAACTCACTACAGGTGGCCCTATATCTGGCACTGTGGGAAGGGTCTTCAATAGACAGTGGCTGCAAGGCAAATATGTAAAATCAAGAGGAGTTTGAAGGGATGAGGGACTTCCCTTCTTCCCCTGGCAGAACACAGGGCAAAGGAATTGCTTGAGTCCTCTGGGAAACCTGAAAGATACCCTAGGGAGCTAAGACCAAAATCATTCCTGGAACACTGACAGACAAGGATTTGAAAGTCAGAAAAAAACAGTGACACTCATGAGAATGCAATAGTAAGTGGTTTTATTGTTATGAATACAATATAATAAAGCTGATAAAAGTCTCAAAGGCTTAAACCTCTTCCCTCTTTTTCATATTTGCCTTGCTTCAAAACAGTCAAATCTCTAAAGCAGAAACCAGTAACTCACGTTTTTCTTTTGTGGGAACAAGAACATTTTTTAAAAAAACAAAATGAAAAAGAGGAAAGTATAATGGAAATTGTGTGAAAAGTGATCAAATCTTTACAAAGTTAGTCTAAGTGATAGGGGGTCAACTTCATGCCACCATCTGGATGCTTACATGCCACAGTGTAATAATCATTCACTTCAGTCTCTCTGTAGGTACATTTATCTAGTTTTTCATCTTTTTTCTTGATCTTGCATGCAATCATATCAACAGGTTTTTCACTCCTGTGGCACGATTGGTCTCCATTCTTGCACTTGGTGGTTGGAGAAGTACAGACCTTATACACATCATCGAGAGAGACACGAAGAAAGGTGTTTAACTCCTTACACTTGTGCATAGCCTGGTTGATAGGGACCATTGCAAAGTCACATGACTTTGGCTCAGACATTATGTGCCGTTTTTTAAACCATTCACTCATTGTGTACTTTGGCTCCTGAGCACACAATGGACACAGTAGTGCAAACAGTCCCAGAAACAACAGGAAAGGATATCTCACAACTTGCACCATCGTTTCTGTACAGGAAAAGGAAAGATCATTGTAATGGTAGCAGCAATGATTAGAATAAAATTATTAATCAAAACTACTTACATCCTTTTTGGGCTTCTAAGACTACATGTTTATGTTAAAAATTTCTCTCAGACTCAGAAGTCCAGGAAAAACAACAGGAAGTGAGTACAATTTTCCTTTGATTGTTATACCCCATTCCCCTCTTTGACATGTGTTCAGTAAGCTTCATATCTGAAATCTGATTTTCCACCTCTTCCTCTGCAATGCCTCTTCCCCTTCATCCCTGACCACCTTCTCCCAGCCATCCTCACTTCCCTGTGCATCCCCACTGAAAGGCTGCCCCTCTTACCAGATACCAGTGCCGGGTTCCCCGCTTGCTCTTTCTTAAGGTCAGAGGATGCCTTCTGCTTTGCTTCTCTCCAGCCTAACAGTGCTACTGTGCCAGGCAGGGAGGGGAATGTTCTGAGCCCCACGAAAGAGAATCCTGCTTCTTAGCAAATGTGAACTGTTTCTGCAATGAAAATGAGAATCCAGGTCTTTAAATCTCATCTTTTCCTGTGTCTTTTTATGGCAGAGTCTTGCTATGCAGTGCATACTGGCTTTGAGCTCACTTTGTAACTCAGGTTGGTCTTGAACACACAATGAATGATCCTCCTGCCTGGCCTCCCAACTGCTGGGATTACAAGTGTGTGCCACAACACTTGGCTCTTTAAATCTCCTCTTTAAACTTTATAACATTATCACCAGTACTTTGGAGTCTGAGGTAAGAGACTACCACAAGTTCAATGTCCTCCTGGGCTACATAGCAAGACCCTGTATCCAAAAACAAAAGAAATAATAAAATAAAACATAAAAACTTTATAACCTTATGGGTGTTTTTAGAGAAAGAACTCTTCTTTGTATAGTAACATTACTCAAGACTCAGTGTAAGGAAAACAATCACTTCCTGATAAAAATTTAGAGCTCTCTTGATTAAAGTCTTCAGATTTTTGAAGCTCTATGTTTAGTGGGGCATGATAGTGAAGATTTGTAGTCCCAGCAGCAGGACACTGAGGCAAGAGGACCAATGTGAGTTCAAGAACAGCCTGGACCACAAAAAAGAGAAACTATGCTTTCAGTTTCTTAAGAGAAAAAGTAAATGTAACATAATAGGTGATGTTGTGAGTTTCAACAATAGATGGAAAGAAAATATCCATTTATGAATGTGTTTATTACCATAGATCTTCTGCTGTTGAAATTCAGAAGTTTATGTACCAATGAAAGACAGAGTTAGGTAAATAGGTGTGTATTATACATATCAAGATAGAGACAGCATGCATAGGATGATGGAGGACGTGGCAGGGACGGTGGGGAGACTGAGAACAAGAATTATTCAGGCACCACAACTGAACTATGGTTTGAGGAATAATTACATCATGGAGCCCACTTGGAAGTGGTTCTGAGCAGAATTTAATATTAACCAATTTGTTTGCTATTTTTATGTGTGGGTTGTTCAAGGCATAGGCCCCTTGTCTGGAGGTGGGCAGCAGGCTCATAGTCACTGAGCCTCTGTGACTCACTGGTCCGTCCCTACTGCACTGCCCTGTGAAGCTGGAACACCTCAGAGGATAAGACCACAGTTGAGGGCTTTGACTTCAACCCAATTAACTAAAAACAGACTGCAGCTGCAGGCTTCACATTCCTACAGTTAAGGTGTACCTAAGGCTAAGGTAGTTACTATATGGGAAAAACCTCCCTAGGTCCTGTTAGATTCCACTCAGGTTTCTGGGTTTTCTTCAGGATCTCTCCTCCTTACTTTGAAAACCAAGTGAGTATGAGCCACACTGAGAAAGTTCTTGGTCTTAGCCCCAGAGTATCTCAAGTTGTCTTCAAGGGTTTCAAACCTCATGAAGCCCTACAATCATCATCACTTGTCTCATTTGCTTAAGCCTTCAACCATCAACTCCTTCAGGAGATTGAAGGCCTGGATCAGTCTCAATAAATAAGGGATGCTACCAACCTGTGAATTAAACACAGGTGAAGAAAAGGAAAGGCCTAAAAAGGGAGAAATGTGTGTGAAGAGACCCATAAGCACAAAGGAAAAAGGCAAACTTAGGACATGTGCCTTCGAATCTCTTTCTTCCTCCTAATGCTGCTGCTACTGTCTTATTCTACACCTAAATGTTTCACTCCACAGAGGCCTCCATGAAGCTGTCCACATCACTTCCTGCCTCCAGCCTCGTCTTTACAGATCAGCCTGTGTCCAGGTTAGTCTTTCTCCACACTTACAATAAGCTTGCCAATGCTTTTTAGTGATCCCAGAAATCTACAGGGAAAGGGAACATTTATCTGTGGTTCACCTGTACTGAGGTTATGCACAGGACACAAAATTATTTATCAAACTTATACAAAAGTCAACACATTTTAGTTTTGAAATAGTCCTCTATGTTCCTGGGTAGCCTCAGTTGGCCTAGAACCTATTATCATGTCTCAGCCACCTGAGTTCTGGAATTATAAAAGTATGCTACCATACTCAGCTGAAAATTCAATTGCTTTTTTATGTGCCAGCAATGAACAGTAGGACTTTAAAACAATGATATTTATATTGCCTCAAGGAAAAGTGAATTATTTTATATTACTCAAGTATTTGATGCTGCAACCACGTTTTACAGGGCATGGGGACAGCAACAGTCAGGGATAGGGCTCTTAGCACCTTGATCTTGGGCCTCCACTAAGACACCCGCATTCATGTGTCTAGCCACAATCATAAGTAAAAAATAGCCCACAAAAATTCAAACATTACTTGAATCCAATTTTGGTCACATTTTGAGAGCAATCTACTACTCCTTCCTCCAACCTTCCAACCCCTGTTTCCAGCAGAATGACAACTTATGAAAAAGGGAGAATGAACACCAGAAATATGCCTAGCTTTGGCCCAGGTCAAAACCCAGAGGGGAAAATGCTGAAAATATTATTCCATTGAAAATTTTGCTGTCACCATAAGGAAGCTGGAGAAATCAACTATGTATCTATCATAGTCACCAATTTTCATTGGTTCAAAGAAAGGCTAACCGAACAACAAGTAACTCAGAACCCAAAATAATAACTTAGAGTAAACCTAAGCTATTCACAGATGCTTCAGGATTACTCTCCACAAAGCTAAGATGATGAGTATAACTACCCAAGCAACCAATCTTATTGGTATTACTTTACAAATATCTTAACTTGGGCTGGGGCAATAGCTTTATGGTCTAATTGCCTGTCTGACAAGCATAAGGGCCCAGAATCGATCCCCGGTACTACATGCCATGCCAGCCCTGGATCCCAGGTGTGCAGTTCTGGCCACTGAAACTGAATGTGCAAGTGCACACCTGTAACCCCAGCTCTGGGAAGGCTGAGACACAAGGATCACTATGAGTCTGTACTCTGTAGCAAGACCTTGTACCAAATAAATAAAGAAATAAACAAACAAACAAACACAAAAAAATAGCCTAACTTTAACACAGTAAGGTTTTTATTAGAAAGTCAGTGTTTAAGCAACCTTTTGTAATTCTTTTTTATTGTAAAAGCAGGAGCTTGTCTTTATTTTCTTTCATTAATGGTTTATTCTATGGTGTCTTACTAGGTAACCCAAGTTAGGGGTTTCCAGGTTAGCTCAGTTATTTAAGCACCTGCTCTGGCAAATCTAGTCAGGCACAGGCTACAGTGGTTGGATTCTGAGCCCCACGTGCCTTATGAGACCAGCTCTTAAGCAGCATGAGCCAGCCAAAAAAAAAAATTCTACTAGATATCCCAGGCTGCCCTCAAACATGCAACAATCTTCCTGCCTCAACCTTGCAAATACTTAGATTATAGATGTGTACCCCCATACATGGTTAGGTTTTAATTTTTTAAACTGATATTATTTATATCAAAAGCTTCAAATGTCCTAAAGCACAGAAACTTCTTCCAGCTTCTCAGTGCACAATACAGTGTACAGTCCCCAAGTCTTTGGTAGTGTAAAGACTTTGCAAATATCTAAATTTCAGTTCACAAATATTACTCCCTACGAATATTTTATTTATGATAGTCACATCCAAGATAAATTAAAGTCCGTTCTCATCTCCTTTTATTAGGAGTGAGGGAAAATGGACCCAGCAGTGCACACCTGTAATCTCATCCTCTCTCTGTGAGTTCAAGGCCAGCCTAGTCTACATATTTCAAGGCCACATTGAACTATATGTTAAGACACTGTCTCAAAAAAAAAAAAAATACTGAGGGAGGAAGAAGGCAAAGCTATTGTCAAATCACTATGTAGTGAATCAAGCAACAACAAATTTCTTTTTTTTTTTTTTTTTTTTGAGACAGGGTCTCGCTATGCAGTTGAGGCTGGCCTTGAGCTCACTTTTGTAGCCCAGGCTGGTCTCGAACTCGCACCAATCCTCCTGCCTCAGCCTCCCAAGTGCTGGGATTACAGGCGTGAGCCACCACGCCCGGCTAACAAATTTCTTTTAAAAGTCTCAATTCTTACAAATACAAGCTGAACAAAACAGGTCCCAAATCTTTCTTGGCTCTGCATGGTAACTAAGAAAGCAGCAAGAAATTTATTCCTGTTGAGGACAAAAATCAATTAAAGTGTTTACTTATAATCTTTCTCCAGGTACTAAAACTCCCTCCAAGTGAAAGAAATAAAATGGTGCTATAGCTTAAGCAAAAATTAAATGCTAAGTGATTTCACATAAGACAAAAACAAGTACTGGAGACATAAAGTTTACAAATCTATCACAATATCATATTTACTCTAAAGTTTATTTTTTCACTTTGTATATAGTTCTCATACTTCTTATTCTTCATATACTTAGCAAAACACTTTATCACTTTTTATCTTCAAGATTTTGCATATCAGAAATTGAAACAACTTACTTAATATGACTTAGCATAAATATCATTCTACATTTTTAGACTAAAACTTACTCCTACCATATTTAAGGCTAACTTCCATAAACATTATTTAGTAATCATAGCATCATGTAGGCACTTCAACTTGTTAGAAATAGGCACAGTATTTAAAAAACCATTTATTCCCTTTTTCACTCATACTAAACTATGCCCTATTTTGAATAGAAAAAAAGACAATCTTAAGACATTGGGGGAGACCACCACATTGTACTCTCCAAAGAAATGAAGCCTCTTAGCCTTCATTCAAACCTAGTCACTGAGATATGCAGGATCAGATGTCCCTTTAATTGGCAAAAATGATATTATCCAACTCTGGGCATAGTGATACATACCTACAATCTCAGCACTTGGTGGGAGGAGACGGGAGAATAACCATGACCTTCCAACCAACCATGGGATAGGCCAGCCAGAATTACACTACAAGATTCTCACAAACAAATAACCAAAAACATGCTTCAGTCTAGGGAACAATTGGCCCCCTGTTGACAGCAGGAGTGGGGCTCAAGCAAGAGCCTGTGAGATTCCAGGGCTAAGACATGAGGTGACATCTCACCTGCGGTCTTGGGGCTCAGTAAGAATTGTGCCTCCTGGTAGTGAAGGTGCCAGCCCTGCGTGTATCACTCTATCCACTGCACTGCTAATTGGAGACCTCTATGCATGGCACAGTCAGTGCCTCGATGTTCTGCTCCCTCTGCACTCTGCTGCAACCCCACCCACCTCCTGATCTGTGCCAATAAAAACCATGAAACTTTTTGTTCTACAAGGAATAAGGGGTCATCCCAGAGCTCCTCAACAGCAGAGCATTCTCTTTGTCTTTCTTTTGCATCTCTCTCCCATATTGATAAGTGAGAGATCTGAATCCTCTGTGGGGGGTTTGATAAGACATGTTCCATTTAAACTAGCTAATATATAAATATTGTTTTATTTGATTCATTCTGAAATGAATTGCTTTTGATTACAGCTAACACACAATTAAGTCTAAATTGTACATAGACCTAGAATGAGTTAACATTTAATAAAGATGATTTTTATTTATTTATTTATTTATTTATTTATTTATTTATTTATTTCTTGTTTCAGAAGCTTTGTTTATTCACTCGTTTTTATGGCCGGCTCAGCCTGCCCTGAGGGCAGGGCTGGCGCAGCATGTGGTGCCGGGGATAGAACCGCGGTCCCTGAAGCCGCCCAAGCTTTCCCAAGCAGGTGCTTTAGACCACTGAGCCATTCCGCCGGGCCTAAAGATGATTTTTAAATAGGAATAATTTTTAACAAAGTCAGGTGGCACACACCTGTAATTCTAGCACTTAGGGAGCTGATGATAACCACAAGTTTGAGGCCAGCCTGGGATACATATCAAGACCCTGTCTCTTTAAAAAGTACAATATAGACTAACATTTAAACTTTCTGATTTTTAAATATCTGTACTATTGTCTCAGTTTAAAAAAAAACTCAAAAAACTAATTAAAGGAGAAAAGATTTATCTTGTCTCACACTTGTCCCTAGTTGCTGATGCCGTGACCTTACAGTGGTGGCAAGAGTGATCAAAAGCACCTCATTTCAGAATGATTAATGAAATAAAATAATATTTACATATTAGCTAATTTAAGTGAAACATGTCTTACCAGTGTTTACTAGAGAAACATATAACATAAGATGTACACATTTATGGGGATCTACAATGTCAGCTTACAACGAGTACTCACAGAGTCCAATAAGGAAGAGTGCAGAGGGTTTCCACACATCAGGAACTGAAGAGTCCAGCTGAAGAACTGGGACTCACTGCAGCATCCTGTGCCAGTCTGTAGCAAAAAGCTCATAGGTATGCAGCAGAAGGTTGAAAAGTCTGTGCTGGAAGCCAGGAGATGACGTCCAAGTTGAAGGTAAGGACTGGAGCTCCTCTAAAGAGAGGAGAGTAAATCTGTCCTTCTTCATTTCCCTTTTTATACCATCCAAGTGACAAGCCACTCTGGAGTAGGTCTTTTATGAATCAATTGATAGAAGTTTTTCTTACTCAAATTCTCTTACTCAAGAAACATTGTGGCACAAAAGCATTCCAGAGGACAGATAGTCATTGCGTGGTCATCAGGAAACAGAGAAAGAGACAAGAGACAGATAGTTGGTGGGGGGAAAATCGACCCAGATAGTAAACAGCCAACTAACAGACACAGTCCACCAAGTCTCTCACCCATGCTCTATTCTCCTCTAAAGCATCCTTACTCGTGCTGTCATTACTTCTTAATAATGCCTTCAAAGTGTTTTGTCAGAAGCGTCTATGCCGCAAGGAAGAGGCCCTGCAGATGACGTTGTTCATTGAAAACCTACCCCGGAAGGCCACAAAGCAAGAGATCTGTTAACTCGTAGAGCAGTATGGAAAGGTGCTGGAATGTGACATCATTAAGACCTATGGCTTCATGCACATAGAGGTCAAGATAGTAGCGGAGGGTGCCATCTGGAACCTGCACCACTGTAAGTTGCATGGGGTGAACATCAGTGTGGAAGTCAGCAAGAACAAGAGCAAAGCTTCTACCAAGTTACACATGAGTACCTCAGCCCCACCTGTACCAACCAAACTTGAGGAATATGGCCCAGTGATTGAATGTGACATCGTGAAAGATTTTGTCTTGTACACATGGCACAGGCAGAACATGCAGTGGAGGCCATCAGGGGCTTTGATAACACTGAGTTTCAAGGTGGGATGTGTGTGGGCTGAAACTCCGAGCTGCAGTTGTGCATGAGAAAACACACTTTGTTTAGGCTCCGTCTCCAGGACGTTTTCAGCTCTGTGCATTCAGTCTTTCAGGAACCATGGACCTTAATTTACCTTTCCTAAGTTCAGACCTTTCTTTTTCTCTCTAGTGCCTATTATCCTGTTCTTGCTGTTGTTTAGTATTCTAGTAGCTTCTCATTTATATTGTTTTCCCAGAAGGCCTCACTGTCTACAGAAGCTGTGGTGGGGGCTGCTCCATCTCCTCCCTGCCTCCTGGATGGAGTGAGTGTTGGATTTAGGAATGACCTTGGTGAGAAAGTCACCACTGCTCTTGGGTTTCTTTTGGCCCAAAGGCTAGACCTAGAGTTAGATCATTTTTATCTTTCCAGTGACATAAATGGTTTTTCAACCAATAATAATAATAACTAATAATAATGCCTTCAAATCATGGTCTTAACAATGGGTTATTCCGCTGGTAAAGTTGGAACCAAAATGCCTTTAGCACAAGATCCTCATCATAGTGAGCTCACCTATACTCTGCTAGGCCATGGAGGACTAAAACATGACTGAAAAGTTTTTTTTTTTTTTATTTAAAACTAGCTTCCCCCATCTGAGCAATTAACTTTTAGACCTCCCCCTCTGGGTGACTCTGTGTGTGTGTGTGTGTGTGATTTCTTTCTCTTTATTTTTATTAGCACATGTTAGCAGTACATAAAGATTCCATCTATTGTGGAGAGTTGCTGCATACACATAATACATCTTAATTCTTTTTCTTTTCTCATTCCCTATCCCTTCTTTCCCTCTCCACTGCACTAACTTTCCGTTCCCTTCTCATTTGTAAAAGCTCTCTTTTTATCTTCTTTTCCTTCAATTTTTTCCATCTGTTTTTCCCTCTCTTTGCCCCTCTCCCTGTATCTTATTCCCCATCCATCTGAAAAAACCTCTCTACTTCCTATTTATCAATCTTCTGTTTTGCATACACCTTTGGAGTTTTTTGTGCATGAGAAACCACACAATATTTAAGTTTACATATCTGACTTGTTTAGCTCTGATATAAAGAAAAATCAAAACATTCATAAGTTAGTGGCTTTAAACTAAAACTTCAAAATTAATAAATCTTTTAGATACACTCCAGGCCTTTTCATTTGCATATCTTGAAGGTGAGTCAGGTACTATGCACTTTGCTACGTTTTTTTTTTTTTTTTTGGTTTTTCTTTTTTAATTTTACTGGTACACTTTAGATCTGCATAATGATAGCATTCATCTGGTATTTATTCTAATACAGTGAAATGAGTAACTTTGTCCCTATTAGTAAGATTTTATAAGATCATGGTCTCACAATATCCTCTTTTGACTTGACCAAGATCAATGAAATATATTGTTACAAAGCTGTCACAGCTTGGTTGTCAGGCTTTTGTAAATCTGGCTGCTATCTGTATCATGATTATCTAAAAGCTGGTCCTTAATATCAGGTTTTCCATAGTAAACTTGTTTTATAGTTTCCACACAAGAGTGAAATAGAACGTCCCATTTTCCTTGGGTGGATTTTAAATCTAGCAGATCTTGACAGTAATCTCTGTGGAATCTAATTGGGGGACTAAAAATGTAGATATCCATCTTCTAGTAAGCAACTGGTGTCCTCTGACCTCAAGAACACTACGAGTCTGATGGGAGATTTGGAACATCACTGATTGTTCTGAAGATAGATTAGTAAACTTATCTGCCAGGAGTACTGTGGCAGCCACGATCCATATGCATCTGAGAATCCACATGACACAGAGCCCTTTGTACTTCCTTTTCCTCCTTCCTCTCAGAACTAGAAGAAATATGTCTACACTCAGATTAGTGGTTTCACCACTTTATTTTATTTTATTTATTTGTATTTTTTATAAGGGTCTACAGGGTCTCGCTACATAGATCGGATTTGTAG
Source organism: Myocastor coypus (assembly GCA_004027025.1). NCBI lineage: Eukaryota > Metazoa > Chordata > Mammalia > Rodentia > Myocastoridae > Myocastor > Myocastor coypus. The sequence continues at coordinate 20,665 of PVJA010014698.1, read as the reverse complement.
TGATCCGCCTGTGTTCAGTCTCCCAAAGAACTGGAATTACAGGTCTGCGCCACCATGCCCAATTTCAATTGCCAGCTCAGTGTGTCCTAGGGATGGGGCCAGCATGCCACACCAGGTTCAAACCTGGTCGCTCAGTCTGCCTAAGCAGGTGCTGTAGTCCACTGGGCTATTTAGCTAGCCCTCATCATTATATTTTTAAAAACAGTATTTTATTTGTAATTTTAATAAAATGATATCCCAAAGTGTATTGTTTGTTGCCTCTATTTCTAACATAATTTGTGCATGTCTAAACACCTAGAAAGAATAGACATATCAAATTTATCTCCAGTATATACTCTACAGAGTAGTTTTGAATAAACTATACACATGTAACAATGGTTATATCTGAACATGTCTTCTCTATAGAAGCACTCTAGAGCTGGGGATAGCTCAGTGACATAAGTGCCTGCCTGGCAAGTACAAGGTTATGAGTTCAATCCATGGTATGAAGAAAGAAAGAAAGAAAGAAAGAAAGAAAGAAAGAAAGAAAGAAAGAAAGAAAGAAGAAAGGGAGAAAGAAAGATGCACTCTATCCTAGAATCCTTCATTCTTCCAGTTTCTTCCACCTTGTCACATGTAAGAAAGGTACATGTGTTACTCAAATGTGATTTTATAATTATACCTCCAAAAGTACTTTTCAGGAGACAGTGCTTCTATGAATTTTAACTCAAAGTATGTGAAATATGTTAATCTACTAACTCATTTTTGTCATGCAGTGACAATCTCTTTAATATCTAAAGACGAGATATTATGAAATTAGGGCTTATATGCTCAGTACATACACCATATATAAAATATGGCAAAGCTAAGTAAAATACATGAAACATAAGAACACTAGATAAGCTGAAATTTTCTACAATATGCTTAACAAAACATCTTTCATAATCTTTTCCCTCCTACCTCCCTCATATAGTGAACAAGTACAGATGGTATACTGCTCAGAAGTAGCTTAACCATCTTATCTGTGAGCATTCCTATCAGTTTTTGAAAGGGTGTTTACAGGAAGTGTTGTTTTGCTCCTTCTGGTTTTAAATAATCAAAAATTTTATAGAGGCTCAGCTGCCCATCCTCATCCTGAAGACTGCTGGGGAGAATTGGCAGCCCTAGCCCCACTTACCATCATGTCAGAGTTCCACTGAGTCCCAGATGAATGAAGACCACTGGGGAGACTTGGAAGACTGCCATAGGCCCCTGTGGAAGCCTTGGGAACCCCTACCCTGGGCCGATGCACCACCAAGAGAGCCTTGCAGAACTTCAACCTGTACTCATCATCATCAGATCCTTCTTTAACTGTGGTTTGTCCCTCTTCATTAAAAAAGGTTCAAGCCACATTGAGCCCCACACAGTGGAAGCTTTGGTGAGCTTACTCTGCCTCCCACTCACCTACACCCTGCCCCCCTACCATCACTGTAGAGTCAAGGAGAACTTTGGGAGCTTTAAAAAATGTCAAGAGGAAGGAACAAACGACATTCTCAGATCTTTAGCCTACCCAAAACAAAACCAATAATAGGATAATAGGAGAACTTAGAAGCCACACACCTGAAACCTCTGAGCAACTGAAGAAACAACTCCACTGGTCTATGGAAGAAATCAGATCAGAGATAATCTCTCAGGTAAAAAAAAAAAAAAAAAAAAGGAAATGGCAACAATCATGAAAAAATTATTCAATATATCTAAAGGTACAATGAATGAACAATGCAGAAAAATTAAAATGTATGAAACAGATACCAATAAATATGCAGGACATTAAGAATTACATTGAAAATGGCCACCAAATAGCTCAGCAGATTAAAGCACTTGCTTAGGCAGACACAGAGGCTGGGGTTCAATCACTGGCATGCCATGCCAGCCCTGCCCCAGGACATGCTGAGACAGTGATTGACACTGGGCATGGTAGTGCATGCTGGTAATCCCAGCTCTAGGGAGGCTGAACGTGGGTGGATTACTATGAATCTGATCTATATAGTGAGACCTGTGGACCTTGTACTAAAATGCAAAAAAAAAAAAAAAAAAAAAAAAATTCCATTAAAACCTGACAAAACTGTTTAAATGAAGCTAAAGATAGAATTTAAGACCTTGAAAAAACCATTGCAGCTAGTGAATGTAAAAGGAAAGATGTCATAAAAATAAGGAGGAACCAGGAAATAATATTATAATGGCTGCAAAAAGATACAAAGAAAAACAATGTAAATCTAATAGTTATCAAATAAATAGCTGGAGTTAACACAAATGACATAAAAAGACTACAGAAGTGCTAACAGAGAGCGAGGGAGATAGCTCAGTAGAATAAATACCTAACTGGCAGGAGCAAGGTCTTGAGTTCAATTTCCAGTGCTGAAAAAAATAAAGGTAATAGCAGATAGTTTCATAAACATTTCAAAAGAATCTGACATACAGTTACTGAGGTATACAGAATTCCAGCTTACCAAAAAAGTCAAAATAAACTTTCACCTGTATACATAATAACCAAGATTCCAAAAACTGAACAAAAAAGCAGAATATTAAAAGTTGTTAGAGAGAAAAAGCAGATCATCTATCATAGAAGGTCCTTCAGAATCATGATAGATTTTCAACACACAACATCAAATCAGGAACTGAAACAGGGCAAAGAGAGTGAGGAGGCTGCGTCTAGCTCCCACTCTCATAGCCACTGCAGTACACTGCACTCCATAGAGACAGCTCTGGGGCAAGTGAGAGCTGAATGGGCACTGGGTGACACTGAGGAAAACAAGTAAACATGGGCAAAGGAGATACTAAGAAGCAAGAGGAAAGATGTCATCATATGCATTCTTTGTGCAAACTTGTTGAGAGGAGCACAAGAAGAAGCACCCAGATGCTTCCGTTAACTTCTCAGGGTTTTCTAAGAAGTGCTCAGAGAAGACAAAGACCAGGTCTGCTAAAGAAAAAAGAAATTTGGAAGACATGACAAAAGCAGGAAAGGCTCATTATGATAGAGAAATGAAAAATTTCTATTCTTCCCAAAGGAGAAACTAAAAAGCTCAAAGAACTCAATGCACCCAAGAGGCCTCCTTCAGTCTTCTTTTTGTTCTGTTCTGAGTATCGCCAAAAACTCAAAGGAAAGCATCCTGGCCTCTCTATTGATGGTGTCACAAAGAAATTTGGAGAAATATGGAATAATACTGCAGCAGATGATAAGCAGCCATATGAGAAGGCTGCTAAGCTGAAGGAAAACTATGAAAAAGACATCGCTGCCTACCGGGCTAAAGGAAAACCTGGTAAAGCCAAAAAAAGGAGGGGGCAGGGAGTCATCAAGGCTGAAAAAAAGCAATAAACAGAAGAAGAAGAAGAAGAAGAAGAGGATGAGGGAGAAGATGAAGAGTATGAGGAGAATGAATAAGAGGATGATGATGAATAAGTTGGTTCTAGCATAGCGTTTTCTTGTCTATAAAGCATTTTACCCTACTAAGCACAACTCAGTCCTTTTGAAGAAAAATAATTGAAATGTAAGGCGGTATAAGATTTGGTTTTAAACTGTATAGTTTTTTGTTTGTTTGTTTTTGTTTTTATAGTTAATGCACTACCGAATGTATCTTTGGGTAACCCTGTCCTGATGGTGTTTTCAATAGCCATTGACCTTGCCTGGTATAGTATGGAGGTTTTAAATTGGCATGGAAATTTGAAGCAGGTTCTTGTTGGTGTACACCACAAATTAGTTACACAAGAGGACAGTAATTTTCATTTTCAGTTGTCTTCAATGCAGTTTATATGAAATAATTATTGTTCTGTTAACTGAATGCCACTCTGTAATTGAAAAAAAAAGTTGCAACTGTTTTGTTGACATTCTTAATGCTTCTAGGTAAATAGAATTTTTATTAAAAAATAAGAGCTTGAAGTGAGATATTTCAGGTCTTGAAAGAAAACATCTTTCAACCCAAATTGATATACTCGGAAGAAATACTTATCAAATATAATGGAGAGATTAGACTTATTCATGACAAACAGCAACTGAAGAAATTCATGACAACCACACCAAACCTACAAAGTGTACTGACAGATATTTTATAAAGAGACAAAGATGACCATAACTTCAAAAACAACAGAAGGAAACCACAAAGCAGAGAGAGTAATTAAACAAAGGGGAAAAGTAGGGATCCTACAGTAGGAAAATACCATGACTAAGATAAACCACTGCACACCACTTCTAGTCATCAACATAAATGGCTTCAATTTACCAATCAAAGGAAGCAGACTGGCAGAATGGATCACGAAACAAAATCCAACAGTGTTCTACATACGTGAAACATATTTAACTTGAAAAGAAATTAATAGACTAAACATCATAGGATGGAAAACAATATGTCATGCCACAGGACAATCAGGGGGGAAAAAAGCAAAAGTAGGTATTCTGGTTACTGACAAGGTCAATTTCAAACATAGCAAGATTAAAAGAAATAAAGAAGACCACTACACACTTTGTAGGTGAGAGTTGCAATGGGAAGAGACAACAATTATAAATATATATGCACTCAATGTAAGAGCACTCACCTACATAAGATGAATATTAACCAACATAAAAAATCTAATGAGCAATAACATAATTGTTTTTGGTGTACTCTAACACCATATCGACACAAAGAGATAGATCAGCTATGCAAAAATAAACAAAGAAATAAGAGAACTGCACCAAACTTTGAAGAAATGGACTTAGTAGACCTTTACAATAGCATGTAAAGTTCCACCCAATAGCATTAGAATACATAGTCTTATCAGCTGCACACAGGACATTCATAAAAATAAAGCATGTGGTTGTCTTGGTTACTCTTCTTTTGTTGTAGGAACAAATACCTGACACTTAAAATGAAGGAAGGAAAGGTTTATTTAGCTCACGGTTACTGGAAGTTTCAGTCCATATTCAGCTGGCCATTGCCTGGATGGGACAGGACAGACAACATTCAACTCTTGGTTGTGGGACAGCAACAAATGGCAACAGAGGCAACTGATCAACCAGGGCAATAGAGAACAACAGAGAGAGAAGAGTAACTAAGACAGAATTTGTTACCAGGAGTGGGGTCGTTGCTCTGACTAACCTGACCATATGGATCATGAGTTTTTTGAAATGGCTTATAGGAAGAGACAGGAAAGGTTTGGAGAAGTTGCGTACTTACAGAGAGCTAGATAAACTTTGGCTGGATAAGCTTCAGCTGTATGATAAGGGAGATTCTGATCAGAGCTCAGACCAGAAGACTGGCTTGAAGCTTGGATATAAAGAATGGCTAAAGAGCAGAGTTGGGAAGGTTTGAAGAGACCATCTACTTGAGAAGAGCTGGAAAAGCTTTGGCTGTTCTGTAGGGATGATTCTGGTCAGAGCTCAGACCAGAAGACTGACAGAAGGCCTGCCTATAAAGACCAGGCTGGGGAGGTTTCTGCTGGGAAAAGGGACAACATTGTTTGTTGGACTCCAGATGATTTGTGCTATGGATTGGCTGAAAGTCTGTAAGAATTTTGTTTGTGCCCAGAGACTTTGCCTAAGACTGAGATTAAGCATGGTGGACTGATTAATCTTTCAAGAAATACTTCAAAGCAGCAAACCATTGTGGCGTTGGCATGGTTGTTATTGGCTGCTTTTAGCCAGATTTATGTTGGAAATCAAGAGCAAAGAGCCAAGAAGGATGATTGAAAATGTGAGTTTGGCCAGAAAAGAAGCACTTGGAGAGCTGTGGACTGCAAAGATGGAGCTGAGAGGATCTCCATTGCTGGGAAGGAACCATACAATCAAAAAGATGGCCTGAGGACATCACGGGAGGTGGTAGCTCTCTGCACCTTGCAGCCCCAGAATTGCAAAGGACAGAGGCTTTGCCTTGAGAAGAAAGCCACAGATACCCAAGTACCAGAATGGCAGCAGCAGCCAAACTGGTTCCAAACTGGCACTGGCATGGAGACTGTTCCTTGGAATCAAGGTCAGAGTGTCATAAATCCAGGTCTACCCCTACAACCAAGAGAGAAAGAAGCCTGGCTACTGCTCCAGCTGGCAGCAGACCTTGGCATCATCCATATGGCATTGGTTTTAGGTGCATTCAGAATGCAGGAGTTGTTAGATTAAGAAGGCAACCACCTTCGTTTCAGAAGAAGACCTGGGAGGCCAGGCAGTGTGCCCCTGAGAGGGCAGTGTGTGAAGTAGAGAGTGAGGAGCCAATTCAGAGGAAACTCCAGAAGTTAGGAAAAAACAGAAATGTGGATTATCTCAGGGAAACTGCAAAGAGGGAACAAGGCCAGCCTAAGAGAGAAGCCATAGGAGCTATCACCAAGAGTACTATAGGGGTAGAGTTGCATGGAGCTCACAACTCAGTGCAGATTATATCAGATGTTTCAGCTGGCACTATGGAATTTCATGTTTGCCCTGCTAGATTTTGGACTTGTGTTTTATATTACCCTGTTGTTTTCAAGTTTTAGAATGTTTATCTTGTGCCTTTGAATGTTGGATATGTTTAACTTTTATTTTGTACAAGGGCTCACAGTTGAGAGTTTGCCTTGGATCTTGGAGGAGACTTCGGACTTGGACTTTTCAGCAATGCTGAAACTGTTGGAACTTTGGCAACTCTTTGAGATAAACTTAAATGTCTTTTGCACAAAGTGATGTGCATGACACTGGAATGCCAGGGGTAGAATATTGTGGTTTGTGTCTAGTTGTCCCCCAAAGTCCTCATGCAATCATGGGGTGGGGACTTCTAGGGTTTGAGACTTGACTCATGATCCTCTGGGATTATGTGTTTTAGTGCTGATGGTATTATGGGTCTGAGTACTGCTAGGATTATGGGTGTGACCTGAGGGGCATAGGCTGAGGCAGAGAGCCTGAAAGTAACATAAATAGAGACACAGAGACAGACTCTCTCTGTTGCTCTCTGCTGCCCTGGTTGGTCAGTTGCCTCTGGTACCATTTTGTTACTGTTCCACTGCCATGAACTGCTGCTCTCTGCCATGTGCCAGACTGCCTTGGAGCCCGCTGACTATGGACTGAAACCTTCAGTAACTGTGAGATAAATAAACCTTTCCTTCCTCCATTTTGGGTGTCAGGTATTTGTCCCAGCAATGACAGAAGAGTAGCTAAGATAGTGCTAAAACACAAAACATGCTTAAGCAAATGCAAAGGAATTAAAGTAATCCTATTAATATTCTGTAACCATAGGGCAGTGAAATTGTAACTCATTGATAAAAGAAAAGCAAAAACTATATTAACATGTGGGAAATGAATAATACCCTCCTGACCAACCAATAGCTCAGGAATAAAATTAAAGAAGAAATGAAATAATATTTATAATCACACAAAAGTGCAAATACAACTTAATGGAACCTATGGGATACAATGAAAGCTGCATTAGAGGTAAATTTATAATGATAAACTCTCACCTCAGTAAAACAGATGAGTCCAATACACAATTTTATGCTTCATCTCACACTCCTAGACAAGAAGAGCAATAAACACAAAGCCCTCAAAATACAGGAAATTATAAAATCATAGCAGAAATAAATACAATGGACGTGAAGAAAACAATACAAAGAATTAATGAAGAGAAGAGTTGGTTGTTTGAAAGAATAAATAAATGGATAAACCCCTATCCAACTTTATCAAAAAAAAAAAGGAAAGAAAAGTCCAAATTCATGCAAATAGGAATTAAAAGAGTCAAATCACTCCAGACTCTAGAAAAATTCAGAAAATCATGAATAATTACCTCCAAAACCCTTACTCTCACCAGATGAAAAATACAAAAGAAATGACCATATTCCTGTATATATATGGATTACAAAGCTGAATCAAGATGATATAAAACATTCAGCCATTAAAATTGAAAATATAATGAAAAATCTAGCAACAAAAAACAAATCCAGGTTCTGATGGATTCACAGCTGAATTCTACAAAAAAATTTAGAGAGGACCTAATGCTACCTCTTCTCAAACTCTTCAGTGAAAATGAAAGGGAAACAATTCTCCCAAAGTCATTCCTACAGGAAAGTATTACACTCATACCAAAATCATAGAAGGATCCAACCGAAAAGAGAACTACAGAACAATCTCCCTAATGAACATAGATGTAAAAATCCCCAGTAAAGTACTAGGAAAGAGAATGTAGCAAACCATCAAGATTATACATCACAACCAAGTGAGATTCACCCTAGGAATGCAAGAATGGTTAAATGTATGCAAATCCTTAAATTTAATACCCCACATCAACAGAGCAAAAGATAAAAATCACATAATCATCTCAACAGATGCAAAAAAAGCCTTTGACAAAGTCCAATACTAATTCATGATAAAAACCCTACCGAAAGTCAGAATAAATGATCATTACCTGAGCTTGATAAGAGCCATCTTTGACAAAACAACAGCCAACATCACACTAAATGAGCATAAATTGAAAGCATTCGCTTTAAAATCAGGAACAAAGCAAAGATGCCCACTGTTACCACTCCTGTTCAATATAGTTATGGAAACATTAGTCACAGCAAACAGACAAGAGAAAACAATAAAAGGAATAATGATTTCAATGTAAGAAGTGAAACTATCATTATTTATAGATGATATGATACTGTATGTAGAAGACCCCAAAAACTCCACTAAGAGACTTGCAGATTTAATAACCAAATTCAGTAGTATAACAGGATACAAAGTCAGCACTCAAAAATCAATAGTATTTCTATACACAAGCCATGAATGCACTGAAAGAGATGTTATGGAAAGCAAAGCTTCCTTAATAAAAAAAAAAAAAAAAAAAAACCCAAAATTAAATACTTAGGAATCAGTCTCACAAATGAAGTAAAAGATTTATACAGTGAGAACTATACTACTTTGAAAAAAAGTTTGAAGAGGATTGGATAAAATGGAAAGATGTGTCTTACACCTGGATAGGAAGCACCAACATTGTGAAAATGACCATAATCTAAAAATTGATATACAGATTCATGGTAACATCAATCAAAATACCATTAGTATACCTCACAGACCTAGAAAAAATTCCTAAAATTCTTCTGGAACTAGAAGAGACCCAGAATAGCAAAAACAATCCTGAATAATAAAAGAAAGGCAGGAAACATCATAAAGCCTCACTTGAAGTCATACTACAAAGCTATTGTGATATTGTTTTTTGTTTTGTTTCTTTTTAGAAAAAAAAAGGAATTTAGAAAATCAAGCCTGCAAAATTCAATGATCCAATCAAAAATTGGGCATCTGATGAGACTGTACACTTCATAAATGAAGAAATACGTAGGGAAAATAAATACATGAAAAAATGTTCAACATCATTGGTCATTAAAGAAATGCAAGTTAAAGCAACACTGAGATGCCATCTTACATCAAAAAGAACAGCTGTCATCAAGAAGTCAACAAATAACCAAAACTAGACAAGCTGTAGGGAAAAAGGAACCCTTCTCTACTGTAAGTGGGACTGCAGGCTGGTAAAAGCATTATGCAAATCAGTATGGAGATTCCTCCAAAAGTTAGCATTTGAGGTCCTATTCAAGTCAGCTGTTCTCTTCCTATGTGTTTTTCCAAAAGAATAGAAATCTTCACACCAAATGATATACATGCATCCATGTTTATAGCAGCACAATTTGTCATAGTTAAATCTTGGAAATGATGCAAATGACCATCAACTGAGAATAATTTAAAAATACGGTATTTTTACACAATGAAGTATTATTCATCTATAAAGAAAGATAATTTTGAGGCTTTTGCAGATAAATGAATGCAACCAGAGACTATCTTTGCAAGTGAAATAAATCAGATCCACATGCATAAACATCATATTATCTCATTAATGTGAGAACCTGAAATAGTAATTAATATCTGAAAGGTACAAGAGATACTGTGAAAGAGAAAGAATTTATATAATGGGAAGGAAACCTGGGATGTGGAAAAGGACAAATGGAACGGCTGGCCAAATAGCTCAGTGAATTAAAGAACCTGCAAGCAGGTGCAGGGGCTGGAGGTTCAATCCCCTGGTCTGCTGTGCCAGCCCTGCCCCCAGGGCACACTAAGACAGCAATTGAGACCATGCATGGTGGCACACACTTGTAATCCCAGCTCTTGGGAAGCTATAAACAGGCAGATCACTACAAATCCACTCTAGTAGTGAGAACCTGAGCATCCTGTAGACCCTTCCCTAAAATACAAAGAAAGGACAAATGAAAAGATTTTTGTTGAGCCAGGTGTGGTGGCACTGGCCTGTAATTCCAACATTTGCGAGGCTGAGGCAGGAGGATCAATGGGAGTTTGAGACCAGCCTGGGCTACGAAAGTGAGCTCAAGGCCAGCCTGAACTGCATAGTGAGAACCTGAACCTGTCTCAAAAAAAAAAAAAAGTTTTTGTTGATCTTTTTTTTTTTTTTTGGGGGGGGGGGTGGTGGCATTGGTTGAGGCTGCCTAAAGGCAAGTCTCACGCTCCATGTGGGGGTAGGGATCGAACCGCATTCCCTGGCACCTAAGAGACATTGCCAAATCATGTGCTTTAATCAGCTGAGCTACCTGGCAAGCCCCTTGTTGATCATTTTTTGTAACTTTTTCTTTAAGTACAGTATCTCACTACACAGATTCAACTCATACTGATCCCCCTGTTTTCAGCCTCCCAAGTACTGGGATTACAGGTGTATGCCACAATGACCCATCTGTCCCTTCAGTCTCAGCGCACTCCAGGGGCTACACCGACAAGACATAGAGATCGAACTCCTTTCCCTGTACCTGCCTGATCATGCACTTTAGTTCACTGAGCTAGCTATCTGGCTGGCCCTCTGTTGGCCTTTGGAAAGGACCACTTACAGCTAATTTCTTTATTTGTTTTTATTCTTATTTTTTCTTTTGAATTTTATGCATCTTTTTTTGTTCATTATGTTTTTTCTTTAAATCAGTCTTGCAGATTTCTATTTGTTGATCTCAACAACTAATTTAAAGATAACATCATGTAATACAGCAACCACTGTAGAATTCCTTTATATAAAAAAAAAAAAAAAAATTCCACACCTAAATTTTTCACGTAAGAACTTCTCTGGGGGAGAAAAAAATAAAACTTGCCTGCCATCATACACACTGATAAATAAAATTGCACATAAAGTAATGGATGTGACCTATGACATCTTTTAACTATGACCAATTTGTTCTTGAACCCATTCTCTCCTCACTTCCTTCTCTCTGCCATCAACTCAGTGGAAAAGTACAGGCATATGTAATGTTACAGGGAGTGGAATACAAAATTTATTACAAACCAGTTGTGCTGGTCCACACCTCCAGTTCCAGCATTTGGGAACCTGAGGCAGGAGGATCTCTGGGAATTCTAGGTCAGTCTGAGATACACAGAGAGGTCAAAGCCACCCCAAACTATAGTGAGATGCTATCTCAAAAAAATTCACTTACAGAAGCCAAGTTTCTCTGTGTATTTCAACATAAAGTATATACAACATGTGAATTTTACTAATTGTTTTTCATTCACTAACAACATCTTTAAGATTTAGGACCCAGCAAGAAAAAAAAAAATGCTTAATTACAATGCATGAAACACAGAGCTAGATTGGTCAGATGAGCTTTAGGAGGCTTAGATCAATAGCCTCCAACATCACAAGCTTCACTGGTGGCCCACTGCAATTGCAGAACATTTGACTGTGTATGTATCTGCTTCCTCTTAGTCCAAAGAGAAGTATATTCTTTTCCTTTTTTTTTTCCTAAGCAACATCAATAGGGAGGTGGGTCATGCCCACACACTGTGCTCTGTAGAACGATTGTGAGGACAATATGCATTATGTCAACTTTCAAACAGAAGAAAGGGGAAAAGAAAAAAAAAAGTAATGTTGATTTAAAAGGGTTAATGTTTAATTGTTTGATCAATCTTATATACCTATATGTATTAATCTAAACTGATCTGATGATGAAAATATGTAATATAACCATTGTTAAATTTAAACAATAAAAATATTATATTAAAAAAAACTAAAAAATTTTGTTTCAAATATTGTAAATAAAATAGACATAATTTAACACTTTAGTCCACGAAAGTGAGCTGTACTGTTCTCAGAGCATGTGGATCAATGCACATTGAGAGAAAAGAGGAAAATAAAAAAGGTTTTTGTGGTTTAAAAAAAAAAGATTTAGGGGCAAGATGTTATAAAATTTCGACTTATTTACCCATTGTATCTATAATATAGACAACAAAACGAAACACATACAAAAATGATGTCTGAAAATATCAAAGCACAAATGTACTAAGATACTACTTCTTCCAACTGCTCCCATCCTCACCCAGCAAACAACTAAGCAACTACAGATAGCACCATGTTGTGCGAAGTGGTTTAGCCATTCCATTCCCCAGTATTTCATGTGAATTTTAGCAAAAAGACTTTTATGAAATGATAGTTCACTGCTTCTACATTTAACATGTGTTGGGGGCTAGCCAGATAGCTTAGCAGATGAAAGCACCTGCTTAAGCAGATGCAGTGGCTGGGGTTTGGTCCCTGGTGAGTTGTGCCAGCCCCACTCCTGGGGCATGCTGAGGCAACAATTAGGACTGGGCATGGGGATGCATGCCTGTAATCCCAGTGCTTGGGAGGCTGAAAACAGGAGGATCACTTTGAGTCTAATCTGTGTAGTGAGACCCTATAGACTCTGTAGACCCTGTACTAAATATGTAAATATATATTCAATTTGTTATGTCTACACAGCAGTTTGGATTAAATTGCACTCATGTAACAACAGTTGAAAGTGTTTTTAAAAATATAAGCAATCAAGGGGCTGGGGAGATAGCTCCGAGGCACAAGTGCCTGCTGGGCAAGTGCAAGGTCGTGAGTTCGAACCCTGGTCCCACAAAAAAAAATTTAAAAAATAAAAAAATAAAAAAATAAAAATATAAGCAATCTAGCCTAGAACCCTTCCCTTCTCTATGAACCCAGCGGACTAAAATGCTCAAATTTTCAGAAGACTGATAAGTTCTGGCCCTACTATGAGTTGCTTAAGTCATTAGTCAACTAATATGGCAGATTTCCTTAAGATAAAAGACCACCTTCCCCATTCTTCTCCAAATCAGTCCAGGGTACAGTTTCCTTTCGCCTTTCCCACCACCCCATGTAAGGCCCCAATCATCTTCATAGGTTTATCTAAACATCCTCCTCAAATCCTACCCCTAGCAAAGGCCATAAAAGCCATAGCCTCTCTTTATCCAGTTCAGAGAATTCCCTGACCTCCCGAAATTCTCTCCATCTCCTTAAAGAAAAAGAAAAAGCCCCTTTCTTTTTTTTCCTTCTGCCTGTCACTCTGCTATACCAAGAACCTCTCAAGGGCAACCCGTCCTGGAACTTTACCATAAAATATATAAAACTCATGAGATTACTGTCCTACATTTATTTAACATTATTTAACATCTAGGGAAACCAGACATTGCAAAAGGTATCATTTTTCCTTTATGAATTCCACATACACAGCAAAGTAAAGCAAAGTGCACAGACCTGAGGGACAATGCTAAGTGGCCTCCATAGAAGAGCAGTAGCACAGAATTCTCCATTGCCCTCATTTCCCAGAGCCAGTGCATATGCACAGTGCGCACTAGCCAAGGGGGCTGAGACACTTCATGTGGGTTTTAGCAAAAACAAATTGACAGAAGGCATTGTTCTGTTAATTTTACTTTGTTTTATTTCACTTTGTAAGGCCTCAGACTCCTAGAATCTCTCCTACCCCAGGATCTCAAGCACTGGGATTATAAGAATAACCCCTATCTGCTGCTTTCCAGCCCACTGTTTTCCTGGCAAGAAAGACATGCCTTTTCCAGAGAGATTTGCCAAGTGATGAGGCACTCATTCATGGGACTCTGTGTGCACTGCATTCCTGCTACTTAGAAAGAAGCCATCATCCCTCTAATTGATAACTCTGCACTACCTAAAATCTCAGGGTCTCATTGGAATCACACACAAAAAAAAATTGCAAAGTAGAATACATTCTCCCCAGTGTTCAAATGGATATCAGGTTATTTTGAGCAAACTGTGAGGCAAGCTTGATCACTGCGTTTTCCCATAACATGGAGCAATCTGAATGACAGAAACCCTTGTCTTCAGGCAAAAGGGAGACCTGACACTGGCTCCATAACTGAGTTCTGTTGTATTCTAAAGATAGACTCTGGCTTTTCTCAACTTCAGGCTCCTCTTCCTGCTGCGCATGGGCTCTTAGCACTTCCTTGTTCCCACCACCCTCTCACCTTCTGCTCAGGCTGATAGTTCTTATGGGTTTCCCATCGGTGGCTGGGCACCTCCCAAGTGTCTATTTGAATGGCATCTTTAACCTGCTTCTTGAAGGGAGTGAAATCCAGAAGCTCCACACATTTATTTTTCTGAGAACTGAAGCTGAAGTTAGCAGTCTTTTTGGAAGTCCTAGGGAGAAAGAAAAAAAACAGAGTAAAATGACATGGGGATTTTGGGTGAGGGGAACATAATTATTTCAGGAAACTCAAAGTAGCTCTGCTACATGGTTTCCAATTACAGTTTACTTCAGTCTTAGTGAACACGTACTTGGACATGGAAATGAGGTAAGAAAGACAGGGCATGATGCTAGCTTAGCGTCACATCCCTTGTAGTCCATTCTATTCCCCAGCTCTGCAAAATAATAATTACAAACAAGTTCCAAAAAATAACAGGGCCTGCCAGATAGCTGAGTGGGTTAAAGTCCCTGCTTTGGCAGACACAAGGACCTGGGGCTCAATCCCTCAACTCCCTGGCCAGCCCCACCCTCCAGGGCACACCAAGACAGCAAAAGAGACTGGTCATAGTGACATGTGCCTGTAATCCCAGTGCTTGGGAGGCTGAAAAACAGGAAAAATCACACAAATATAATCTGTGTAGTGAGACCCTACAGGCCATCTAGACCCTGTACTAAATGCATTTTAAAAAGAAGATAGCTCCGTGGCACAAGTGGCTGCCTGGCAAGTGCAAGGTCATGAGTTTGAACCCCGGTCCTGCAAAAGAAAGAAAGAAAGAAAGAGAGAGAGAGAGAGAGAGAGAGGGAGAGAGAGAGAAGAAAGAAGCAAACATCTCATTTGGATACACAATCTAGCACACAGGCTCAGTTTAGAAACTTGGCAGATGTTTCACCAAAGCAGTTCAGGCTGACCTTGAGCTCACTTTTGTAGCCCAGGCTGGTCTCGAATTCGCACCGATCCTCGTGTCTCAGCCTCCTAAGTGCTGGGATTAAAGGCTTTTTTAAAATGACAAGACAGAGAAATATTTGAGGAAATCAATAATGATCAAGGTAAATTCAGTCATTTGAGAGCGATGTCAATTGATGTTTCTGGCCCTACTATGGATTGCTGAATTATTCTGGTGGTCATCTAACATGGCTGAATCCCTGAAACAAAAGCTTATCTTCCCAGAGACCACTTCTTCCCCAACCCAGTCCTGCACATTGTTTCTTTTCACCTTCCCCATGTTATAAGGGAGACCCCAATCAGCTCATTAGGTGTCACTAAACTGCCCCTCGATGTTCTCCCTGGCAAAGGTCCCTGAGGTCTCAGCCTCCCATTGTCTCAGGCCAGAGGATCCGCACCATCAGATTCTCTCCCTGTCTTTGGAGTCAGTAAAGGCTTCTTTTGTCTTCTCTGTCTCTTTACAGCACCACTGAAAAAGCAAACATCAATAAATTTTCTAAGACTGTTTCAATGGCCAGGAAAATCATGTTTTCCACAAAACTTTCAAAAATTTGTTGGATTATAGAAAATTGCTGCCCATGACAGGTTTTATTCCTGACATGTTGTCTTAATCCTTAAGAAAAATCTGTAATACTCAGACAAATGTTATACTGCTATTCTTGTTTTCTCTTCACATGAACATTCTCTATCTCATCATAGTAAGAAACTGAGCCTTTATATCTCTTGCTGTTCAAAATTCTGCACAAAGTTAAAGTGGTTCATCATGTTCCTCTTAGTTTTTTATTGATTTTTCTCTATTCTACCAGTGTCAAATTCAGATTCTCTGCATTTTAGTCTTGACCTGATTGTTGCCTCTACTCCATGCTAACTAATAAAGCCACAAAAATAGAGATTATTTTGTAAAATCTGGTGTCACGCCAAGTACTCCATAGATTCTCAAAACTATGAATCTGATCCCATTTGTGCTGCTTTCTACACAGCCAGCATTACATTCCCAGAGCTTATATTTCCTGACATAAAACAGCAATCTACTTTTGTGTATAAACCTGGCATTTATGGCCTGTGCTTTGTATTCTTAAAGCTGCCTTCATCATGTCATGTATTAATGTGCAAGAATCAAAGTAGCCTGTGGTGCAACAGACACGCAGCACAGGAGAGGAGCGACTACAATTGAGTGAACAGGGTTTTATGAGGTCATAAGGATAAAAGAAGTAGTTTTGCTATGGGTCTAGATTTTGACATTGAAAATTTAGATTCCTCAGTGGTTTAAAATAGTTAAAAATATAGACACACTAGGTCTATGCTAGCTCACCACAAATATCAAGCAGAGCTGAGGAATATGCTAACTCTTCAGCTGGTGTGGCTGAAGTAGCAGTTTTGACTTTTAAGGCAGAAGCCCAGGGCCTCCACTGACACTGGTTCTCCCTGTTTATGAAGTGATCACCATGGAGTGTCTAGAGGATCAGAGTGCCATTGAGTCCTGTGGAGTGACCCAAAACAGACCCACCCAATCCTCCTTCATACTGTATTCTAAGCTTACCTGTGAGCACAATTCTCTTGATGCTTCTTGAGTGATCCATGCATTTGCCTGCCCTTCATGTGCTGTACAGGAAATCCAAGGGATGTAGTTTGATAGGAACAATGTTGGACTAAGGATCTATTTATGCAAAACAGAAATTGATGTGAACATTTTAGGATATTGCCTTTGATTCTTGGTAGGATTGTACCATTAGTAACAAGAAGACTGCTCAATGTAGGCTCACCATACCATTGTATGGGCTCACATACCACATCAGTGTCATGGAAGCTGTTGATTTATTGGCTGATTATCCCATTATTGGTGGCTAAGAAACATTGTAAGGCAAGAGTACGAGGAAAATTAATTCTACAATCGAACTAATAACAATTGTTGAGTACGTGGGCAAGAGGGTTGCTGGAAGCCACACTGGTGTCTAGCACGCCACAGTTGTGCAGCAGGGGGTCACTCTTGAAATATTTGTCCTCTAAGCTGTGCATAAGGAGTCACCAACCATCAACACATTCTTGCACACAGCTGGCCTAGCAATGTGACTGTCTGTGGGAATGACAGCGCACACTCTGCACATCTCACATGAAAGTTTTGATAGTAACACGAGTAAGGCTTTTGATGCTGTGGACAGACACTGACAGAGGTCAGAGGCGTAGCCTTCATTGTTGATGTGCGAGGGCTGCCAGAGATTGCAGGTGCTGAGAGGAGGGACCTGGGAGCAGGGTTTTTATAGGGTTGGACTAGGGGTGGCATTTATATGGGCAGATGAAACATCCTGTTGGGAAAGAATTGGAGGGTTGTGGGATGTCATGTAATGATGTGAGTTTATTTGGGGACAAGAAGAAGAATATGGGCAGAAACTCATTCACATGGTTCTGGTTAATTGTGTTCAAACGGAGAAAAGGAACTAAGTGAGCTTATATGCAAAGAGATTTGTTGCACTGTATGTTCCCTAGCTGAGTGTTCATTATTGGGTACAGGTTCCTATGTACCTCTCCTGAGGCAAGTGGGCAGCTGTGTAATTTGATGTATTTGATCAAGCTTCAGGAATGAAGTAGGTGCAAGCAGGCACAGGGGCTGGGGGGTTCATCCCCAGGCCTGCCATCCTGGCCCCACCCCTGGGGTGAACTCAGATGGTAATCGAGACTGGGTGTGGTGGCACAAGTCTGTAGTCCCAGCTCTTCTGAGGCTTCAATCAAGCAGATCACTATAAATCTGATTTAGTAGTGAGATCCTGAACACCCTATAGACCCTTGCCTAAAATACACAAAAAAAAGAAAGGAAAAGAAAAGAGAGAAAGAATAAAGAAAGCATTTAGTAAGACCCTTGTTAAATTTGAGACTGAAAGAAGCTGAGCCACACACTGCTTTACACACAGAATCAGGGACAACGGAAATGTTCAAAAGAATTTCTTCTCTTGTTAATTCCATGGGAAAGATGAGGAACTGCCCTAGCAAGCAATTAGGAGCATTTCCATAATGACAAATTAGAGCCTGCTTCCTTTTTCCTTTCTTTTGAAAAATCGAACAAACATGAAAAGATGTTTCACTTTTGGCTTCCTTTTCCACTGTCTTTAGACCCTCTTCTACAAAAGGGTTTTCCTCGAGGTAGAAGTTGAGTTGAAGTTTGATATAAACCCATATGTTAAAAAAAACATATATGAAACAGGTTAAAGAAACTCAGTGGCCTACAATATACACACCTGGTGACAAGTGAAATGATTGGTGTGAAAGGTTCAAGATGCATATTTAAGTGTTCATAAAGATTTATCTTCATGGGCATGAGTAACACACCAAATCATGTGTTACCGCGTGCCCGCCAGGTAAGGTCCCTTGGCCCTCTGCTTCTTTTTTGCATTCTTGTGCCTCACTTCCTAACGCGGTCCCCGGTCCCCAGCGCAAAAAACCCACGCGCCCGCTGGGTAAGGTCCCTTGGCCCCTCTGCTTCTCTTTTGCTTTCCTGTGCCTCACTTCCTGGCCCGGTTCCCGATCCCCAGCCCGCCAGGCCCGCGGAGCCGCGGGGTTCTGTCCCTCGGACCCTCTGCTTCGTTTTGCTTTCCTGCGCCTCACTTCCTTTCCTGGTCCCTGGTCCCCAGTCCCCTGCCTGCCAGGCCCGCGCGCCCACCGGGTAAGGTCCCTCGGCCTCTCTGCTTCTCTTTTATGTTTCTGCACCTCCCTTCCTAAATCGGTCCACGGTCCCCAGCCCGACAAACCCGCGCGCCCGCCAGGTAATGTCCCTCGGCCCCTCTGCTTCTCTTTTGCTTTCTAGTGCCTCATTTCCTATCCCGGTGCCCGGTCCCCGGTCCCCGGTCCCCAGACTGCCTGGCAGGCGGGCCAGCCAGATAAGGTCCCACGGTCCCTCTGCTTCTCTTTTAAGTTCTTGTGCCTCACTTCCTGTCCCGGTCCACGGTCTCAGGTCCCCAGCCCGCCTGGCCCGAGCACCCGCTAGGTAAAGTCCCTTGGCCCCTCTGCTTCTCTTTTGCGTTCCTGAGCCTCACTTCCTGTCCTGGTCCCCGGTCCACAGTCCTCAACCCACTGAGCCCGCGTGCCCGCCAGGTAAGGTTCCTTGGCCCCTCTGCTTCTCTTTATCGTTCTTGGGCCTCACTTCCTCAACCGGTCCCTTGTCCCCGATCCCTACCTCGAGGCTCCCCGATCCCTGCGCCGCTGCCAGGTAAAGACCCTCAGTCCCGCTGATTCTCTTTTGCATTCCTGCGCCTCTCTTCATGTCGTGGTTCCCGGTCCCCAGCCCGCCAGTCCCGCGTTCCCTCCAGGTAAGGTCCTTCTGCCCCTCTGCTTCTCTTTTGCTTTCCTGCACCTCACTTCCTTTCCCGGTACCCGGTCCCCGGTCACTGATCCCCAGCCCGCCAGGCCTGCACACCTGCCAGATAAGGTCCCTCGGTCCCAATTCATAGCTCAGAACTCACACATTAAGAAAACAGAACGGGAACAAATAAACAATCTTACACAACACTTAAACCGACTAGAAGCAACCCAAATCCCGAAGGCAGGAGGAAATTATAAAGATTAGAGCAGAAATCAATTCAATTGAGACAAAGAAAACAATATAAAGAAGTAATGAATCCAAAAGCTGGTTCTTCGAAAGATTAAATAAGATTGATAAGCCCCTAGCTAACCTCATCAAAAAGAGGAAAGAAAGGACTCAAATTCAAGCAATAAGGAATGAAAAGGGTGAAATTACTACAGACCCAGCAGAGATACAGAGAATCATAGTTACTTTGAGAATCTCTACTCTCACAGAACTGAAGCCACAGATGAAATGGACAGATTCCTAGACAAGTACAAATTACCAAAACTGAATCAAGAAGATACTAAAATTCTCAACAACCCAATAACAGCCAATGAAATACAAAATGTAATAAAAAGCCTACCGACAAAGAAAAGTCCGGGACCTGATGGATTCACCTCTGAATTCTACAAGAAATTTAGAGAAGACATAACCCCAATACTCCTCAAACTCTTCAATGGCATTGAAAAACAAGCAATCCTTCCAAAATCATTCCTAGAGGCAAGTATCACACTGATACCAAAACCACAAAGAGATGTAACTAAAAAAGAAAACTACAGACCAATTTCTCTCATGAACATTGACGCAAAAATTCTCAATAAAATCCTAGCCATTAGAATACAACAAATCATCAAGAAGATTATACATCACGACCAGGTAGGATTCATCCCAGGGATGCCAGGATGGTTCAATATATGCAAATCTGTAAATGCAATACACTATATCAACAGAACCAAGACCAAAACCACATGATCTTCTCAATTGATGCCAAAAAGGCCTTTGACAAAGTGCAACACTCATTCATGTTCAAAGTCCTACAGAAAATTGGAATAGAGGGCCTCTACCTCAACCTGATAAAAGCCATCTACAACAATCCAACAGCTAGCATAATTCTAAATGGGGAAAAACTGAAGTCTTTTACTCTCCAATCTGGTACAAGACAAGGATGCCCC
>PVJA010014697.1:22197-46503 GCA_004027025.1 Myocastor coypus | reverse complement strand
TAAATTTAACAATGGTTATATTACATATTTTCATCATCAGATCAGTTTAGATTAATACATATAGGTATATAAGATTGATCAAACAATTAAACATTAACCTTTCTAAATCCACATTACTTTTTTTTTTTCTTTTCCCCTTTCTTTTCTTTGAAAGTTGATATATTGCATATTGTCCTCACAATCATTCTACAGAGTACAGTGTGTGGGCATGACCAACCTCCCTATTGATGTTGCTTAGAAAAAAAAAAGGAAAGAATATATTTCTCTTTGGACTAAGAGGAAGCAGATACATACACAGTCAAAGGTTTTGCAATTGCAGTGGGCCACCAGTGAAGCTTGTGATGTTGGAGGCTATTGAATCTAAGCCTCCTAAAGCTCATCTCACCAATCTAGCTCTGCATTCCATGTAAATGCTAATTATTGCACTATAATTAAAGACCTACCTCCTTGCTAGACCAGCAGTCTTAGGAGAAAAAAATTTTTTAAAAAAAAAGTGGTGTTTATTTATTTTTTAGTACTTAGCACAGCCCTTAGCCTGGCTGAGAGAAGGCATCGACAAATGATTGATTGAACAATGAAAGAGCAAATGAATAAGGCTGGAGTTAGGTCAGAGTAGGTGACGGACTGTCTTCCACAGTGCTCAACCTGAGCAAGGGGCAGGGCCTGAGGGTGTGAGTGCTGTTAGCTTTAGGCATGCCCGCTTGGTAAGGGGCAAATGTCA
Source organism: Myocastor coypus (assembly GCA_004027025.1). NCBI lineage: Eukaryota > Metazoa > Chordata > Mammalia > Rodentia > Myocastoridae > Myocastor > Myocastor coypus. The sequence goes on along the minus strand of PVJA010014697.1, from coordinate 45,782 downwards.
GAGGCAAGAAGGTAGGATCCCGGAGCAGGCCAGAAGCAGAAGTAGCTGCACTGCCTTCCCCTGCTCTCTGCTCTGTATCTGTGGCTCTCCCCACCCCTGGCTTCCTCTTCCTCTCCTCTCATACTCAGAAAGAGCAAGACAGCACCACACTGGCAAAGGAAAGTGCCCTGGGTTGCTCTTTTTGTGTAGGTAGAACACAGACAGAAAAGGTATGTGTTAAAATAGGCCTGCCTCAGCATTCCCAGGCAGCGTTCCTGGGCAGGGAAGGCTTCCACCCTTCTGTGAGTCTGAAATAAACGAGAGAGGAAGGACACTGGGCAGACAGGCCACCTGCGGATGCCCCTCAGGAAGCCTTTTTTTCCATACATCTCTTCAGTTCTTCAATACAAAACACAAGTCAATGACAACTCACTCCAAATTTATATATAACTTTATAATTTGAAGTTCATCTTTAAACCTGTTTTAAGGGTCTGGGGAGATAGCTCTGTGGCACAAGTGCCTGCTTGGCAAGTGCAAGGTCATGAGTTCGAACCCCGGTCCCGCAAAATAAATAAATAAATAAATAAACCTGTTTTAAATATCCTGTCCTGGGACCCCAAGTCTAAAAGGCAGAATCCTCCCAATTATAAACAAGTCAAGACAGACTGCCAGCATCCAGAGCAACAGCCACCTCTGAGCAGTCTCTCTCCATGTTACAACTTGAAGTCAAAGGCCTTACCCTGCTCTGGTTTCAGAATCTCATTCCATTTCTGCCACGCACCACAGGCTGGTAGGTGTGACAAATTGTCTCATCTTCGCCTAACCTTTGTTGGACCCACGCTTGCTTCAGGGTTTAACTTTAATATATGGGCTTCAGTTTAATAGCTAAGTGGTCCTCTTAAAATGTCAGATTATAAAATGCTGAGTCATTCACCAAGAAAAGCTTGGCCCTGTGTACTAAATTTAGAGCCACCCGAGTGCTCATAGGAATGCCACATATCCTCAGCTTCAAGTAAAAAGGAGAGTGAGCTTAAATTCCAATCAAATTCAGGAGGTGGTGCTGAGTTCCACCGGGAGACTGTTTGCTGTGAAACACAAAACTGAATCAGATAGAAGGATCAGGCACCTGCTCAAACACTGTCACTCCTAAAAATAAACTCAGTGGTAGAGATGTGACATTGAACATGTTATATACTTAACAATTGACTAAACCAGGCTAAACAAAACCAAAACTATGGAGAGAACCAAACAAATAGTGTTCAACTTGTAAGACATGATACAAGCCTACTGATGCCTACAAAATTCTTTTGAGTGGATACTTGTATTATCTTTCTAAGTGAATTAAACTCCACAGTAATAAGTGCTGCAGGCAGAAGCATTGAGACTTCAATCAGTGGGCAAAACATAATGAGAAAATTGGATGTTAATAATGAAACTACCCACAGAACACTCATTCCAGAAATAAAACAACTTAACAAAGAAGAAATCTGGTCATTGCCACTACTGACCAAAGTCAACATCACCAGGAATAAATCAGACAGATTTGAGTAGGCCATAAACCACTCTTGACAAAATTGCATAATCTGGATTTAAATCTCAAGAGAACCCCACATACACTCAAATTAAATACATTCTAAAATATAGCTCACACCTGCTTCTTAGCAATACTTCAAATGAAGCAAGGAGACAGGAGAAATTAGGCAGATAGGGCCAAGGTCCTGAACAGTTAACCTAAGGTAAACTAAAAGTCAGGGCTTAAGTGAGTTAACATAACGGAGAGCCCGGATAATTAACTTAAGCAGACCATCAGGGCCTAATGGAACAAGGGACCAAGAAGAGGTCCCTAAGCCAGTGGGAAAGACCTTAGACAAAGTGAAATGCAAATAAAGGAGCTGGCCTTCAGGACATCAAAGGCCTATCTGCCATGGAGAGCATCCTTGCTTTCTGCCGCATACACAGATGTCAAAAACTACTTGAAGACTTCCAAGCTGTCTGCCTTGTGGGATCCCCTCAGCTAGTGGGGAGCTTTCCTTTTCTTTCCTTTTTTTTTTCTTTTTAATCAGCACAGATTTGGCTATTCCCCACAACTTGCTGCTTGCTGGCTTCAATTTCCATAAGGCTCTAACAAGGACCAAGAGCTAGAAGGAGTTCATTACACTAAGAAGTAAAGAATAACTGCCCTTTTGTGGTCCTGCCTTTGGGTGCTGGTCCTGAAAGACATAATAGTGAAAAACTTGGAAACATTTGAATTAAGTTTACAGACCAGATAATAATCTTGCATCAGTATTAAATTTCCTGAGATTGATCACTGTATGCTAAAGTAAATGATGAGCTTTATGGGTTCAGATGATAAATGCCTCACCCATCTCCCGTACTCAGTGGCAGGACTTGCGAGGTGACTGAATCTTCCTACGCGCATTAGTGGACTAAACTGATGAGTTCCCAGCTGGCTGTGCTGTTCAGAGCCCGGCCTGCTCAAAAGAGGTGGGTCATGGGGCTGTGACCTCCCTTGAAGGGTGACTTCCTATCCCTGGTGCTTTCCCTGCCCTCTACCTCACCCCCTGATTCCCAGTCACCATGGACTAAACAGCTTTCCTTTGCCTGACCCAGCCTGCAGCTGTCCCATTTCTGCCTTGGAGCCAGCTAACCATGGTTTGAACCCTCTGAACTGTGAGCCAAAATGAACCTTTCCTTTAAATTGTGGGCTTCAGACACTTTGTCCTAGCAACATGGTGACAACCAGATAAGATTCAGGAAATTCTGGGCAGAAGATGAACAGAAATAGTTTCCATTCATTTTTGTTATGGTTTGTGTCTAGTTGTCCACGCCAAGGCCTCATACAATCATGGGGTGGGGACTTCTAGAGTCTGAGTTTAATTCATGATCCACTGGGATTATGGGTGATCCAAGGATGAGATTATGGTCTGAGTACTGCTGGGATTATGGGTGTAGGCTGAGATGGATAGCCTGAGGCAGAGAGCCTGAATGTAATAGATGAGAGACAGAGAGGCAGACTCCCTCTCTGTTGTCTCTGTTGCCAATGTTGTCGTTCCACTGCCAGGAACTGTTGCTGTCTGCGCTGTGCCACTCTGCCTTGGAGCCAACCAAGTATGGACTGAAACTTCCAGTCACTGTGAACTAAACAAACCTTTCCTTTCTTCATTTTGGGTGTCAGCTATTTGTCCCAGCAATGAGAGAAGAGTAACTAAGACAATTTTACAGTTAATTCAAAAAGAAAAGTTCAAGTGAATTATAGAACATCAGTTTAATAAATTTGAACACAAAGGGTAGAGCCCCTTATTCCACAAGGTTCCTCCTCCCCAGTTAGAGTGAAAAAGAACTTGATAACTATTGAGAAATAAATATCAAAAATATATGGTTCCAGTGACATCAACAATGAAGCATACATCACAGGGCTTTTTTTTCTTCTTCTTCTTCCTTATAAAGTGTGTAAAATCTGCTGTTTCAAGGCAGACAGCGCAAGGCCTGGAACTGCCCGAGTTGGCCTGAGGTAAAGCCAAGTGCGCTGTTTGCCACTGAGCAAAATAAAGCCAGCAGCACCCAGGGCAGAAAGGAGACAGTGGAGCTCCTCTCAGCTCCCTCTCATCCTTGCTGGCCGGATTCAGGCCTATGCCTCTGTGAGGAAGTGGGAAAGGGCAGTGTAAACCCAGCACAGCTGTGCTGCCCCCGGGGCTCACCAAGGCCCTGCACTGCCCTGGCCGGGTCAGAGGGAACATCAGACTGAGCAACCAGGCACACTCGGGGAAGCCGCATTTGAAGTCTCGGGCCTAAGCCACCACACTTCTCTCTAGATTTTGCTCATCCTGCTGGGCAAGGCCTGAGATGAGTAAGAACCCTCTGCTGTGAGGGGCTGGGTGACAAGCCTCACAGTTACCCCCACAGTCGTGCTATCAGGAACTTCCAGTCACCAGCTCCCTGTACCTTCAAACCCACGTCCGCTTGCTCACGAGCACGCTCCCTGCTGTCAAGCTGCCTTATTAGAAGGCATGATTTACATTCTATGTCAACAACCTGGTGTCCGGTATGGCAAAGGCAGAGCCTCGGGGTGGGGGTGTCTGGGTCTAGCAGAAGCAGTGGCTGGGGCCCCATTTGGAGCCCCACTGCATCCCAGCCCCAGCCAAGCTGAGAGATTCCTTTGATCCCCGCCCACTCTCCTCACACCTGCTGCCCTAGCTCATTCTCACTCAAAAAAACACCACCTGCTCTCAGGAAGAAACAGAAACCAGCCTTCCTGTAGGCCCACATGCCTGGCCCATGCAGCCAGTGCCAGGCAGCAGCATTTGTGAATGTCTGCCCATCAAGTGACTTTCTGACCTGGCGCTTCACCACTTACCTCTCTGCTTCTGCCCCAAGTCTGCCCTCTGAGGGCAAACAGGGCACCAGGGGCTGCTGCCCAGCCTCAACAGTGCTGTTCTCCCTTCCTACACACACTGAGTTTACCACCAGTGTGTCCTTAGCTTCTTGGGTCAAGAAGCCACCAATCTGTCAAAGAGCAAAGGAGCTGCAAGTCAGACAACTCAAAGCACAAGTGTTGCTGCCCTAGAGCTTCCGGGCTGTGCAGGCTTCACTTCAGCTTTACTCTTTCTGATCCCAGTCACCTCACGCATCCGTAGAGAACAGTCGTATAGACCATGTAGGGTTGTTCTGAGGTGCAAACGAAATGAGGCCCATAAATTGCTATGTCCAAGGCCTACAGTTGAATGTCCAATACAGGCATGGCTCAATCCTCTTGCATAGAACAACTAATGCTTACTGAGCCTAGAGGTCTCTTGCGTGTGCACTTTGCCTACGGGACACTTCCAGTCTATCCACCTGGAGGGAGCCATCTCTGTGGCCTTTTACATGAGGAGTCCGGGGCTCAAAGGGTCACTGGATTTGCTCAAGATCATAGAGTCAGGAGAAAAGCCAGATCTCAAGCTTTCAAATCCCAAACACCAGGCTTTGGAGTCTTCATGACCTGGCCTCCTTCCTGCTCTGTGATACCTCAAGACTGTGCTGACACTGACACATGGGAAAACTGAGAGGCACCAGATACTGGACAGAAGTGGCAGGAGCCCAGCCCAGGATTCATAGGAGCAAACAGTGGAAGGAAGAAAAGGGTATTGCTGCTCCAATCACCTACAGACTGGGATGGGAGGGGAAGATTAGAGTGCCCGGCCAGCTGAGCACAGCGGGGGAGCATGGGGCAGTGCCACTCGGCCTGCAGGTGGTCGCTGTTGGTCAGACCTCCTGACTTTCCAAGTTGCGATTTCAACCTGCAAGCTGCTTACAGATGCAGTCTTGGCCCTTGGGGACCAGAGTCAGGGTTTCTTGGTCACATCAAAGTGGAGAAACAAAACGTCAGAAGGAGTTGGTCCCCAGCTGCTCATTTGGGGAGGGCATCAAGCAGTAGCTCTCTGCTCTGACTGGATCCCGAACCACTCTGGAAGCTGTGAGCAACGCAGCGCTCAGGCCTGAACTCAGGTCACGCACACGAGAATCCGTGGGGGCAGTGGTACCTGCACTTTTAGTTCACATCACATACGCTTGATGGCTCCAAAGCCAAAGGAATAGAGGCCTCGTTTCTTTTAATTTTGTCATTGACTTCAATCCCACTTTACCCCAAGTCCCTCATAGGCACAGAAGAAAATCATCCAAGGGACTCGCCTCACTTAGTGCTTAGTGAGGCTCCTTCCTGCAGCGGCTCTTCTCATTTCCCCCCTAACACCCTGCAGAACTGGATACTGAAGGAACAGCAGGGAAAGCAGGAAGATGGCTCTCACAGGCTGACAAGCCAGGAACCTCCAGCCACGAAGCCTCGTCCAGGACAGGCAGATGTTCAGTCTGAACTCTCTTCCTTTAGGCCAAACCAAGAAGGCCAATTGCAAACTGGGACAGAAACATCTTCTGGAAAGAATAGGGATGCAGAAAGCCCCCACATGCGAGTCTCAGCCCCGCTATGCCCCTAACTTACCTTTCACTGCGAGATAAACTGATCTGTCAACCACTCTCTCTCTCTCTCTCTCTCCTCCTAGTGCCATGCTACAAATCTATATGGACCACTGACTGGGCTCCTATTGGAAAGTCATAACTAGTCCATACAAAATCAAGTAATACAGAACAGCTTTGATTTATAGATATTTGGTCACATTTAAATCACTTCATATTTGGTAAGCAAAGAAAATAGTATCGCCCTCATATAAATTTTAAAAGTAGGATCTGGAGCTGGGGAGAGAGCTCAGGGGTCTAAGCGCCTGTCTGGCATGTCCAAGGACCAGGGTTCAATCCTTGGCACCACATGCGGCACCAAATCACTGTAAGTCCAAGCCGTGTAGTGAGACCTTGTACAAAATACATAATAAAGATAAATAAAATCCAAGCCAGATGCACACACGCATGCCTTTCATCTCAGTGCTCTGTGAGGCCAAGGCAAGAGCGCTGCAAAGTCAAGCTCAGCCGGGGCAGCTAAGCAGCCGATGGAGAACCTGTCTCAGAACAAAACTTAAGAATAAGAAAAAGAGCTGAGGATGAAAAGGAATAAAATCCACGGCTTCTCTTAGGCCGATGTCTCCCTACCTTGTTAACTTCTGTTGAATGCCACCAAGTTTATCTAACAGAAACATCTTTTCAATTCTACCCCAAGAGAAAAAAAGAAAGGATGGCAGGATTCCCTAGGATTGCTCACATTCTAGAATCAAAGATGGATCAGTTTCTAAATTTCCAAACAAAGCCACTACTAGTAAGTACAGTTGCCAAGTGAAGCTTGGCTACTAAAGAGTCCTCTGATGAGAGGGAGTGGGAACACCTGAGGAAATACAATGGCAGTCAGCTGGAGATGCAGGTGTGTCGATTATGGATTCCTCAGCAGTTCAGCAGAGCCTGCAAGACCCCACTGCATGATGGGAAGGCTGGTGCTCCATTCCACTAAATAACTCCACATGCAGGAGGAAGAAACACAGCCAGGAGCTCTAGCTGCCCTCAGCGCTGGACAAAACAGCCACATGGGACATGCACCCTCAGCGACCTGACAACTTACAATGAGCCTTTCTCTAAGAACCAGCCCCACCCCTTGCATGGAGCCAGCCACCATGCTGTACGACACATACACACACACACGTCACTGCGTCACTGTTGCCTGTACTGGGTTGCTCACCTGATCCAAGCCAGGCCCATCTAATTCTTTCCCTGGAGTTTGGTATCAGGACTTCCAGCCACCCAGTCAATCTGAACTGGGTTCCTTGAACACAGAAGATGACACCTCAGGAGCTATGAGGCTTCCATTTTCCATCAAGCACATGGAATAGCAGCCACGGGTACATCCTGCACAGGCCTTAGTTTACAAACCCTTTTTTAGAGTGAAGCAGAGGAAGAGAATAAACAAGGAGCTGGGGTTCCTGGTAGCTTCCAAGATTCCAGTTATAATTCTTGAAAGCCCCAGCTGTGCTTGGATTGCATAAACTCCTACAGCCTCCCAACAGAATAACCCCTCAGTTCCCACAGAGCTGCTTCTGGACTCCTCCCCAAGATACTAAAATCCACATATACCCAAGCCCCTTCAAATGATGCTGAGTATTTGTATGGGCCTACCTGCATACCCTTTTACAGTTTAAATCATCCATAGATTACTTATAATATCATTTACAATGTAAATGTTAGGTAAATAGTTATTATACTACATTGTTTAGGAAATAATGACAAGGAAAATATCTGTTCAGTTTCAGTTCAGATGAAAATTTTTTCAATTCATAGTTGGCTGAATTCCTGGATGTAGAATCCACAGATATGGAGAGCTAAACGCATATGCTTCTCATTTTCTCCTCCTATTTCTTTCTTCTTTTCCTTCTTCTCCTTCTCTTCCTCCTCTTACTTCTCCTACTCATTCTCCACCTTCCCCTTCTTCTTGTACTAATATCAGCTGGTTTCTTCTATGAGCAACCTAATTCAAGGAACCTTGAACAAAACTCTGGGTATGAGAAATTACCTACCATTTGGTGACTGTTTGACAGGGCTACATGTCACCAACAGAGATGTCCATGTGCTCCCACCTGCCCCACAGACCCATCCAATGAGATAGAAAAGTATCCGAAAACAATGTGGGAGCCAGTGGATACTTCATGAAGCAGCTTTAAGGCAAACATGATGAATACAATTACTGAGTTAATTCTCAGACCTATTATTTCAAAGTAAAATAAAACAGATCTACCTGGCTCTCTACTATGGATGCTATACTTTGGATAGGCCAGGAAGTTGTTCTGTCTCCCCACATGTGTCTATATCTAGTCACAGAATGCAGTGACTAGGAAACTATAGAGCAGGAAAGGGAAGAAGACTAACAACAGCACACATTTGGGAAGGCAGTTTTCACACACAACGCTTTACAGGCAAGACCAAGGAACTGTAAACTTTTTCACAGACTCGCTAAGTTCCGAGTGTGCGTAACGAAAAGATGCAAGGGAAGACGCCGCAGGGCTGTGCCAGGCACGTGCCCATCAGTTCTGAGGCTGCCGAAGGGCTGTGCATCCCAGCTGGTCCTCCAACCACAGGCCTGCACACGGGGAACGAGCGGAGCCGAGAAACCCGCCCAAGCCAAGCTCTCGGTGCGCAAGCACCAAGTCTCCACAGAGCGCTTCTTATTTAGAAGTAAATAAAGTCTGAGAGTGATCCGTGGGAACCGCAGATGGAGGGCCTCACCCTGGAGACACAAAGAAAGCACGGCTCTGAAAATGACTGACCATAGAAATCAGGAGAAAATTTTAAGAAATCAGCATCTTTCAATGAAAACCCCGATGTGCCCCCATGACACTGAAATTCAAAACCCTACAGAAAGCCAGCCGAGGTGCACGGATTCCAGGCAAGACAGCCTCCAGTGACTGAGGCCTGAGGCAACGTCTCAAGTTCCTGTGAAAACATGGCAGGGAAAGAACGACCTTATTTTTGCCAAGCCTCACTGCGATTCCGAAGAAGGAAACAGCTGAACTTTTAAACACCAAGACACATCAGTTAGGTAAAACAGTATAATCTTTAAACCTTTGTGCTCTAAAATAACATTGAACAATATTCACATATTCTATACTCAGGTTTGAGCTTCTTACTTGTGAGACTTCTTTTTTGCAAATGCCCAAGCAAATTATGTCCCCACTGAGGATAAATACTATTCTTCAACTTATTTTCACTTATTTTTGGCAGACATGTTGGAAGTGTTAAAAATCTAACAATAAACCTGTTAACTCATTTGACTTAGTTTTCTTGTCCAAATAATTCTATTTTTTAAGTAGCAACAGCAAATATGCAAAAAAGCAAACTCATTTGCTTTTAATGAGCACTTCTCATTAAAAGAATAATCTTGCAAGAATTTTGCAAAAATCTTTTTAAAAAGGGGATTTCAAACTATGTATTATGACAGTCACATTAGCTGCTATACATACAAACACATACAACATTTGTTTATGGGCTGAGATACAATAAAATTGATTATTTACAAAACATCTGTCACTTAGAAAAATGCCCAACAAAAATGTTCAAAGCTGGCAAAAGCAGCTTTCACCTTGGGCACCCGGGCTAGCCAGGCTCTGCCTTCTGCACCCTGAGGCTGCTGAGGCTGTCCTTGTCCTTCCCTGGCACTCAGCTGAAATAGGGGACAGAGCAAGGAATAGACCCCACTGAAAACACTCAAGCCATCGGCTCCATTCCATTCTAATCAGCAGCCTTCAGCCACATGACGTATATAAAGGGCTCCGGAGCTTCCACAGAGAATGTGACCAGTGGTCTCCAAGAACAGGTAGAAAGGGAGTTGACTCTAGTAAGAAAAATATTTCTAAGAAATTAAAAGCAGATTACTGAAATAAAGTGTGACCTAAAAACCCACATGGATACCCACAGCTGGAGGAATTCCTGCCACCAAACGCACCCATTTAGCGGCCCCTGCAGAGTGCCCACACATCAGAGGCCTTCTCCAGCCCTTTCTGTATTCCCCTTCCACCTAAATGGCCTTTTAAAAGTTCTTATTTCCTTTAAATTATTTTGATAGTGAAAAGATTTTGTTCCTAAGACAAATAAATTATCAATGTTTGATGTGGTAAAAATGCTAGTACTCTGACTTTTTCACTAAACATTGTACATACACATTGAAAGATCATACTGTGCCACACAAATATGAATACTTACAATGTATCCTTTTTCTTTCTTTACTTATTGACAAAAATACTGTATGAAGCATGTTTTGTAATATGTATGCATTATGGAATGGCCCAAGCAAACTAATTAACATATGCATTATCTCCTCAAAGCTCTTAAACATATTCATCCTAGCTGAGATCTACGTCCTTTAACCAATATCCCCCAAAACATTCTTCCCCTTTCTGGTCCCTGGTATCTACTATTCTATACTGCATCCCCGAGAATTCAGTTTTTCAGATTCCATGTGGAAGTGGAACCATGAGAGACTTGGCTTTCTGTGTGTGGATTACATCACTTGAAGCAATAGGCTACAGCTCCCTGTGTTGCTGCAAATTCCAGGATTCCCCTGTTTTTTATGGCTGAGTGAAATTCCATGTAGTATTCTCTTTGTCCACAGATCTCCTGATAGCTGCATATATGGATTCCTTATCTTGTTCACTGAGGAAAGCACCATTTTTATGAGTAGAGTACAAGTGTCTCTTTGACACACTGACTTTGTATCCCTTTCAGTATGTATGCCACTGAAAAATTGCTGAATCCCATAGTAGTTCCATTTTTTGTTTTGGAAAATTTCTTGCTGGGGAGATAGCTCAGCAATCTAAGCTCCTACCTGGAAAGCACAAGGACCTGGGTTCAGTCCCTAGGACCACATGCCATGCCAGCCCAGGAGCCTCAGGAGTGCCATGCCAGCCCTGAAACCGAGTGTGATAGTACACTCCTGTAATACCAGTGCTGAGGAGGTTGAGACAGAAGGATCACTCAGTCCAAGCTGCATGGTGAGACCCTGAGCTAAATAAATAAAAAACAAATAAAAGATTTTTTTAAACATTTAACAAGAAAAATGGCATTCTACAATGGCTATACTAATTACTATTTCAATATTTTACACGAGTTCCTTCTTTGCCACATCTCTGCCAATGTTTACCTTTCATATTTTTATAATGCTCATTCTAACAGAATAATATGGTATCTCCTTGTAGTTTCGCTTTGCATTTCTCTGATGATTAGTAATGCTGAGCTTTTTCTCATATATCTATGGAACAGTTGCATAGAAGATTTAGTAAATAATAATTAAAAGACAGAAGCATTAAATAAGTGGACTGGATAGGGCAGAAAATCAAGAAATATTACGGATGGCGAGTTTGAGGAATACTTTCAGAATGCAAAAAAAGAAAACAATTAAAACTCTCATTTTTGTGGCTTCTACAACATGATGTTCTCTTCATGTTAACACTTCTGAAATCAGGTAGAGCTGTACAAGGTAAGGTTGTCAGAGCCAGAGCCTGAGCCTGTGTGAACTTGGTCTCAGCTGTTCATGCTGCAGGCACTTTAATTGAGTTATGTACATTGTTGTGATTACATGTGAATTTAATTGCCATTTAAATGTCTTTTAAAAGATTACACTATAGTTTGGCTTTGAAACAAGAAGTTATTATGTACAATGAAAGGCATTGAATGAGAGCAGCAGGAATGTAATTTGATATTACTGAAGCAAAAATCTGTTATTTTTTAAATGTATTTTGTACAGGGCCTCACTACGCAGCATATGGTGCTGGAGATTGAACCCAGCTCCCTCCACTTGCCTAAGCAGGCACTTAGCCTGCTGAGCTATCTCACTGGCCATCATTCTTTTTAGGGCCAAGACCAAAGTGTTTGGTAGGACTCAAGAAAGAACAGCAACCTCTATGCACATCACGAAGCTGCACTATGCTTTATAATGTAGATGTATAAAAACATTATTTCATGACAAAGTAATGGAAGACAGGAGATCCACCAAGTCCTTCAGAATAAATGAAACGTCACAATAAGAGACAGGCTGCTGGGAAAGACTTAGCGACTTCACAGGACTATAAGTCACATTTTAATTGGAAGAATTTTTTTCTTCTCATACATAAAATCCTATTGCTTATGATGAATAATGCCTTAGATGCAACAAAATGAGGTAATTATAAAAGACAATGATAGCTACAGAAGATCGAAAGTAGACTCAGCCTAAGTTACGTTATGAAGAATAATCCAGAACAACCACAAGAAAAGCAATACCTGAAGATATAATAAAAGAAAACTCCTAAAAAGGAGTGAGAAGAGGAGAGTTGGAGAAGAATAAAGTTGTTCCATTAGGTACCAGCAAAACTACTCAAGAGGGTGGCATGTGGTGGCACACCACAGACCAGGCTCCTTAGGAGACTGAGGCAGAGGACAGCAGAAGCACGTCATCCTAGCAGTTAGACACCAGCTGAGACAACACAGCAAGAGCCTGTTAAAAAACAAATAAAATAAATGAAATGAGACAAAGGGAAACTCACACCCAGAAATGCTCTAATAAGTTTTTTTTATTATTATTATAAACAACAAGAACTGTGCACCACATATAGTTGGTTGGGGGAGACACAAAATCTATAAAGGAAAAAAAAATCATGCTGGTCTGTCCTTTTCCACCATAAATAATGGCTACAGACATCTGACAGTGAAAAGATAGAAACTCAATTTTATTCTCAAATAAGTTTCAGCTTTTGAGAAGAGACAACAAAAAAATTCATAATGTCTGTCACTCACATGTTCTTCTTTAAATCACTTTAATAAAACATTCAAGCTACCTGAGTTATGAGTTAACATTAGGAGCTTCAAAACTGGAGCATCAGAAGAAAGCGGGCACCGGAGCCAGGCCAGCACACCATCAGCCTAAAAAAATGGCTTAAATACAAATAGGACACAGAACAAAAGCTCCAAAAATATTATAAGACGATGAGCTATACATCAAAAATTTTAATAACCTGGATTCGAAACCCCTATTTAATCAGTAAGTTTTTAGATAGGAAGAGCACACAGAAATGACAGTGTATAAGATTCTTCTTACATAGTTGTATTACAATGCCATTTTATTCCTTGTTTTTATCCAAGAAATATTGTTAAGTATTCCTTTACATTTGTAGAAACACACTATATAGAAGAGGAGGGAACTGTTCTTTAATCTTTTTTTTTTAAAACCTGGCCACCATTTTCGAGGTATTTACAGTCTAAAGGTCTCTAGTAAACATGGGGTAGACTTTAATTTTAAAAGAATAAACCTAAAGAGAAGAAATATTGAAATGATGGTTAGTCCTTACAGCCTACCAGTACTGCATTCCTTCTGGTACAGATTCCTAAAACCTATCCAGCAGAGTAACACGAATCTGTAAGCCCCGGCTCCATAGTGAGTTCAAGGACAATTGAGATCACATAACAATACTTTATCTCAGATACACACACACACACACACACACACACACACACACACACTCCTAAAACCTGGTGTAACGGAACACAATTCCTGGGGTGCCCTCCATACACAGGGCAGGTCCATCTGACGTCTGTGTGACTCCTGACATTCCACAAATGTCATCATTGGTCATGTTCAATAGTATCACTGATGTCACTCGGCAAAGACAAGACGCCAAAATTTGGACCATACCAGTGTCACTGATAACAAATGTGACACATGCCAAGCACTGAGGCCTGAGATCTGCACAGTTAGCCAGCGCTTGTCATCGACTATTTCACCCAACGAGCACCGATGTGGGCACCATTTTTCCAGTCTCATAGGCAAGGGAACTAAGGTTCAGAACAACCGTTCTTTGGAATTACACAGCCAATAAACTGATGGCAGAGAGAAGTGGAGAAGAATTCTCCAAACCAGGAGTTTTTTGCTCACTGTATCCTACCGTATCCTTTTCCCAACCCAAGAAAAAGAAATTAAGAGACTAATTTTATAATTTAGTAAAGTATTAGCAAAAGGCTGCCTCTTTACAAAATAATGACCAAAAACAGCAATGCAAAGAAGTAACCATAGAGTTATAAGAGCTCCTGATACACAGATTGCATATGGGGGTTTCTACAGGGCCCATGAGCTTTCAATTTAAAAAAAAAAAAAAAAAAACAAAAACTGAATCATTCCCAGGCTGCCTTCTGACTTTGACTGATTACATACAAAGGGCCTTCAGACCACAGGGAACCCTGGGAGGCTGAGGCAGGAAGACACAAATTCAAGTCCTGTCTGGGTAACTCAGGGAGACTCTGTTTCCAAAATGGAATGGGGATGTAGCTCAGAGTGAAGGCTTTGGGTTGAGTCTCCAGAACCGAAGGGGCAAACAAAAAACCTTCAATCTTCTTTGTGCCCTAGGCACTCGGGCTAACTCATCCATCCCCTGCCAAGAAGACCAGATTAAGCAATGAGCCACCCAAAGGATGTGGTCCCAGGCAGGGTACTGCGCCTTGCCAGGGAGGTCAGGCCAATAGTTGGCACAAAAGAACACATCTCTAGTGGTGGAATTTCAGGCATCAACAAAGGAGTTTTAATGGAACCCTCCTTCCCTCCCTCACTCCCCAAAACTATTCACATCACACCTTTCTGAGACCCTGGTTCCTCCTCTGGGTACCTACGACCCTGGCTCACATTGGCATTACCCAAGTGTCTTGCTGTCCCACAAATCACATGGGATGGTACAGACCACACCAGAGCGCACAATGGCCCTGGACCCCAGCTCTGCGACCCCGGGACAGCCACGGGCTTCCGCTCGAGCAGCCTAATCTCGTTTCCTTGCTCGCTACGCTCTGGTCCGCCCACCGGAAGGGCTGTGCCCATCGCAGTCCCCGCTCGCCCGCCCTCCGGAGACCGCCGAGCTGCGAATGGGCCGCTGCTGCCCCCTGCCGGCCGTGCCTTCCGCCGCACTCAGCAGCCCCACCCAAAAGCCCGGGGTCCTCTCTGCGGGAACTCTCAGGCCGCTACACACTCACACTGGATGAGGTGATGAGTGTGTTCAGCACCGACCTCCCTCGGCGTTCTGCTGGGGCTGTGCCTGTGCCCTTTTCCCGCCTGGGGACCTAGGGTGCCTGCGCCCAAGATAAACCCTGCATACCAAGCGGAATCCCCAAATCTGGACCGATCTGTCCAAAACGCTCCATCCTAGGATGGCTGTTAAACCTGATTCAAACGTGAGATGCACTGAGCGGGGATCCTCAGGGCAGCGACCAGCAAAGTATTTTTGCAAGGCGCCCCCAGGTGATCTTCAGTGATCAGGCAGAGCAGGGACAACCTAGCTGGCCTTGCACATTACCCCTGCACGCACATTGCAGAGTATTAAAAAGACAATCTCTGTGCTCCAAAAGAGAACAATTTCACAGGAAACACATCAACGCCCAGCCCAGGGCTTCTGGTTCCCCTACTGTCCCTACTGTCCCAGGTACTGTTTTATAGTACCTGGATGCCACATCACGGGAAATGCCTGCATGTTCTGTTTATTGCCTGCTTAGGCCCGCTGAAAGACATATTTATGCCCTAAACACTGAGTAACCACTTTAAAAAATAATATAAATACATAGAGGAGATGATGTGTTTATATCTTTCTGACTAACCACAGCCAGTTATTAATGGGATGTGTGTGCCTAGTGGACAGGGCAGTTTCTCAAACCTTGGAATTATATTAGAAGACACTGCTGCCCTTGTTCCCTTTTCCATACTGATTTTCCCATGATTCCTGCCTTCTGTCACCACAATCCCTAGAAACCCCAGCTTTGAAAAGATAAGTTAGGAACAAGTGAGTGGGGCAGTGTAAGCTGGAACAGCAGCCCTCCTGAACTAGTTAGTAATTGACAGGGAGTCTGACAGCTGTCAGTGCCACCTGCAGCTTTAACTTCCCTGTGGAGCCCCCAGATTCCTGCGGGACCCAGACTTCCAGCGAGTGTGAGAGCTGCAGGGCCCCAGCCCTGGTCACCGGCTGGCTCACCCAACTCATCCCAGCTCTAGTGCTCTGGCTGCAAAGACCTTCGTTCCTCCTGGGGTCCACCAAGTCCCGTCCCACCTCAGCACACTGCCCTTGCACTCTCTGCCTGCAAGACCCTTCCCCAGGTTTTGGGCTCATCTAAAGCCACAGTCTCTGAAGTCTTCCCAGGCCTGCCCCCAAGTCACTCTTATCACAATATCAAATGAGCCTGCTTCTGTATTAACTTATCTTCCAGCTCCTCACCAGAATGTGGCTTCATGAAGCAGAGTTCATGGCCCGAAATCCACCAAAATGTGCAACAATAAGCAATCGACAAGTTGTTGAATGAACACAGCCACTATACCAGCTTGGACACAAAATCCCCGTGGACTGTGTTTTCTGTGTGTGATCCTGACATCTTCACCATGGCCCAGTAAAAACAGGCGTACTTGGCCATGTTTAATAGATGAGGAAATCAACCTTCAGAAAAGCCCAGCCTTCAAGGGTGCCTGTAGAAGCGGGGCATTCAGATTCAGACTCAGGTCTACCGGACTCCAAAGGCCACTTTGCACAAAGCACACTAACATCCTGTGGTACACCTTAAAAATACGCAATACCTTTTAAGAATTTTTTGAGCCACATATCCTACCCCATACTTTCTTTATCTGCCTAGAAAAGCCACAATCAGTGACGAAGTCAGAAAACAAAGCCCTTAAACTGGCCTAGGTAGCATTCATCCTCTAAGTTCCAGGCTCTACCTCTGGCAGGAGGCAGTAGAGGGTCCCCGGGGAGGCCTGGCCCTGCTGCCTCCTCTGTTAGTGGCTGATACTTGGGTGGCTCCCATAGCCATATTTTCTGACCTGGCCTTATTCCTCTGTAAACTTAATGGCACGTGTAATGGTCGGGGCCGCCTCTAACTGCCACGCTCCTGGTGATCATCCTGACAGATGGGGCTTGCTACAAGCAGGGCTGCAGTCCCGGAAGTGGGGGCACCCACTGCCTACGCTGCATTGGGTGCTAAGTCAGCACGTATCGTAGGCTGTCCCCTGAGGAACAGGGACTATCAGAAGTCCCCAGTTGGCGGGCGGGGGCTGCCATGATCTCCTGGAGGAACTGCAAAATGGATATGTGGGCCAGAGGTTGGTTGGTTGGTTGGTTGGTTGGACAGGGTCTGAGATGATACAAAACAGAAGAGATGACATTCTATACAGCAAACTCAGGGGGCAAGGACGTGTTCTTTTCCATTACTTCCCCCTCTTCAACAGGTTTGGTTTTGCCACATTCCTGTTCAAATGGCTGGTTTGGGCAGGAGGACAGTTTACCTTTCCCCTTCTTAACACTTACCCTGAATTTCATCTGATCTAGCTAACTCTCACTTGCACTTGAGACTCAGTTGTGTTGGCTCCTCCTCCAGGAAGCCTGCCTTAGTCTGGGGCTGCACCAGGCCCCTCCCTGGTTATCAAGATTTCCTGTGTAAAACTGGACCCTGGTACTCAGCTTTGTAACCATATGTTATGGTTTATGTCTATTGTCCCCTCAAAGCCTCATGCAGTCACAAGCAGGGACTTCTATAGATTGAGACTTGACTCATGAATCACTGGGAATATGTGATTTAGTACTGATCTAGAACTTGAGACTTGAACCATGATCCCTGGGATTATGGGTGTAGCCTAAGGTGGATAGGCTGAGGCGGAGAGCCTGAATGTAATATAGAGAGACAGAGAGACAGACTCAAGCTGTTGCTCTCTGCTCCCCTGGTTGTTCCATTGCCTCTGTTGCCATTGTTGCTGTTTCCGCCGCCATGAACTGGATGCTCTCTGCTCTGTTCCACTCAGCCTTGGGCCAGCCGAGTATGGACTGTAACCTCCAGTAAATGCAAGCTAACCTTTCCTTCCTTCATCTTGAGAGTCGGGTATTTGTCCCAGCAACGAGTAAAAAGTAACTAAGACACCATCTGTACCTGAGTCTGTCACCCCAACCAGGGTGGGGTGACTCAGAAGTGCCTGTGCCCCAGCTGGAGGCAGCAGTTCTGAGGGGAAGATTGCTGGGAGCCCGAGTGGCTCTGTGGCTTCAGGAAGCTCACCTCCCCCAAGAGACAGTAGCAGAAAGAAGAATATTCCCAATGTTCTCTAAGTCACTGTATTCATGGTGCTTCTACCATGAATTTGCCTGGTGCTGTAAGGAATGACAGGCCCAGGCAATTTCCTGGGAGAAGTCACGTCTGGCTTCAGCTCACAATAGTCATAATACCCTCTAAGGATCAACTTAACATAATGTGATCATTCTCAGCAGCCACAGGGAATAATGAAGTTCCCCCAGGGCCTCCTTGTACTGCCTGTGTTAACAGACAAGCATGGCCTATTCCAATAGCTTCACCCGGCTCCCTCATTTTTTTGCCTGCCTTCCTCCCTGCCCCTTCAAGGAATTAGAGGACAATTCCAACAGGACCAGCCTGCTATCAGCAGCGACAGCAAGCAGCTGGAAGCCTGGATCAAGACACCCTCCCAGAACACCTTTCTCCTTTCTCATCATCAAGATGGGGGCACTCTAACTATACATCAGAATTGCTCATAGCACTTCTAAAATTTGAGGGCCCGGCAGAATGGCTCAGTGGTCTAAAGCGCCTGCTTAAGAAAGCTTAGGTGGCTGCAGGGACCATGGTTCGATCCCTGGCACCACATGCTGTGCCAGCCCTGTCCTCAGGGCAGGCCAGCCATAAAAACAAATAAATAAACAAACAAAAGTTCTGAAACAAGAAAAAAAAAATTTGAGAGGCTGGGTCCTAGGCCAGACCAATGAAAACCAAATTTCTGTGGGTAGAGAACCTCTAACATGAGAACTAAATCTAGCTCTCAGATTGGCTTCATCACGCCACAGTGTGGTGGCCACAGTCCAGCCCAGCATAGCTTTGTGTCTTGCTTGAACCCAACACCTAGGACAATAGCAGGCATCGCACCCAGTAGATACACACTTTTCTCTCTAAGAGATTGCCGTCTTGGTGAACACAATTCCTTGTTTCCAGCATTTGATTTAAGAATACTTGACCAGAACCTTCTCTAAAGGTGGCAGAAGCAACACTAAATTGCTTTTCATTCCTATAGCATCTCCAAGATATTCATGTGGCAAAAAGAATACAAGTTTGGAAATCACTCAACATGGGCGTGAAGCTCAGCTCTGACAGTTCTTGGGTGCATTGCTAGGGAAAGTGGCATGTGAGTTCCTCTCTGATCTACAGGGGCACTTTTTGTATAGGAAATGACATCAGCTGAGTACTGTGCAGCCAGAAACGGCAGCCCCAGCCAGATCCAAGACCAGTTTGTATAAGTATACATTTTGAGTAACAATAACAGCAACATAGGTTTGATGCCAACTAGGAGTGATATATATAAAACAGCAGAAGACCTGGCCTATAGGAAGCTCTCAGCAAACATTCACTTTCTCCCTGTCTCCTACAAGATCTCCACATCCTCAGCCATACACATGAGTGTCCCTGTAGAGGAGTACGCACATTCAGCAGCCGTGTGAGACCCCCACGGGACACCGAGAGGTGCAAGGCGGACTGAGATGGACCCGGTCCTCAGCGTGCCCCAGCAAGGCTGCCACCCACAGCAGCACAAGCGCTGCACTACACAGCAGACGAGGGCTCCTTCCACTTCTCGGTCATCATCAGTTTTTCTGGTTCCTGTGACAATCTCCTAGATGGGATGTGTACAGGAAATGGCACTTTTTTTGCAAAATTCATGTAAGTGGTTTCTGTCACCCAGCAACAGGACACCTTCCTCATTCCCTGTCCTTGGCCCACTGGGACACTGTCCCTCTGACTAAGCCCACAGATGTCTCTGCTGGGTTACCCAAGCCATTCTTTGTCTCTCCCCTCCCCCAACAACCACCACATAGTGAAACTGGAGGACACAGGAGGACAAACGGCAAAGGCGGAACCCACCAAGAGATGTCCTGAAGCTTCTGGCCTGTGGGGGCACCACCCCCTCCACGACTCCTGGAGGAGGGCTCCAACTCACAGCAGCTACCTGTGACTTTCTTTATGGTGCCACACCCACACCCCCTTCCCAGGACCCTGCCTGCCCTTGGCCCTGCCATAGGCATCACCAGGCAATTCTATTTTGCATCATGCCCCCCCAACTCCTGCAACAGGAAGCAGGTGAGAGAACAACCAGTTATGGCCCTGCGCTGTGGGGAAATGGTCAATGAGATTGCTAGGAAATGGGGTGGGGAAAGGGTAAGTGAGTGGGACGTGGAGGTGAGCCGCGAACGAGGGAAGGCGGCGGCAAGGCGAGGATCGTGGCGCGCTAGGCCAGTGCCTCCAGGGAGGTAGGAGCCGGGAGGTGGAGAACAGAAGCAGGAGCAGGGTATGGTACAAGGAACTGCGGGCCTGAGCAGAGACTGCAGCCGACCTGCGGAGGGAAGCCAGCGCTGGGGCCGACAGGGCCGCGATCGGATCCCGGCCTCCCGCTAGGGGACCACAGACCCCAGCCGCAGGCGCTGCGGCTGCCTCGTTCCCTTACTGCTGCTCCTTCCCCGCCTCCACGTGGGCTGTGGTCGGGGAATCCACACCGGATCTCCCCGAGCTGGGAAGCAATCTTGGCGGAGGCAATGGCTGCAGGAGAGAGGCACCCTGGGATCCACCCCGGCAGCCACTAGAGGGAGATACGTCCTCGCGGAACAGCGCGCCTCCGAATTCAACGAAGAGGACCTGCAAGGGCGGATTGTCCTGGCAAAAATAAATGCCTTCTTTGGCGTGGTCACCTGTGTTGTTCCTTTACCGGATCATTTTGTAATAATAAAGGTTCCTGATAAAAATAACAGCAAGGGAAGGCAGCATCTTAGAACAAGTTTTACTGCCTCTGAGCTATTGAATGAAAAGAATTCATTAAAATATTTCCCAAGGTCGTAAAAAAGAGTGGTGAGACCCCACAAACCAAAAGTCGCCAGCCTTAGCATTCAGCATGTTTAGAATATTCAATGTACTGACAAATGTAATCTCAAGAGCCGTAAAAATTTCACTGTGATTTGCTTTAACTTTCTATTCGTACTTCAATACTTACCCTTTATTGGGTTTTTTGTTTTGTTTTGTTTTATTTTTTGTTTTTTTTTTTCAGTGCAGGACCGGGGTTCGAACTCACGACCTTGCACTTTCCAGGCAGGTATTTGTGCCATAGAGCTAGCTCCCCAGCCCCAATACTTACCCTTTAAATTGCAGAAAAACAAAACAAACCAGGAGCACCTGCTCCCAGGCCTCTAGTGACACTAGGCCAAGCAACCCTAGACTGAAGGATCTGAATCAGTGAGCCAAAATTAATCTTCCTTCCTTATCAATTGATTACCTCAGGTATTTTGTTACAATGACAACAAGCTAACTGAAATATCACAATTGCAGGAGACTTCTCAGGAGTAGTTTGGAAAGCTTGCATTCAAGAAAAGAAAAAAAAAGTAACTTGAATTTTGAACAGCAAAGATATCTTAAGGAGCACAAGCTTCATCAGTTTTTTTTGAAACAAACAAAAAGTCATTTAAATTATAGCAGAGACAACATCAATAGGGAGGTTGGTCATGCCCACACACTGTACTCTGTAGAATGATTGTGAGGACAATATGCAATATGTCAACTTTCAAAAAAAAGAAAGGGGAAAAGAAAAAAAAAAAAGTAATGTTGATGTAAAAGTGTTAATGTTTAATTGTTTGATCAATCTTATATACCTATATGTATTAATCTAAACTGATCTGATGATGAAAATATGTAATATAACCATTGTTAAATTTAAACAATAAAAAAATAAATTTAAACAATAAAAATATTAAATTTAAAAAATAAATAAATAAATAAAAACCACATTAAGCGCCACATTACTATAAATATATTTCCATAATGAAATTTACTAAAATACTTTTAAAATGCCTACTAATTTGTTCCCACATTTTCATTGGATGGGAGAATTTTGAAGCATATAGGCTAATATTATGTTTTTCTGTGAGGTAATTACTTCAAGATTATGATTACAATAAATAGATTACTCAAAGTAAAAAAAAATAAATTATAGCAGAGAAAAGGAAATGTGGCCTAGGGTTGAAATCTTCAAACATTTTTTTTTTTTTTTTTTTGTCTTTTTGAGACAGGGTCTTGCTATGCAGTTGAGGCTGGCCTTGAGCTCACTTTTGTAGCCCAGGCTGGTCTCGAACTCGCACTAATCCTCCTGCCTCAGCCTCCCGAGTGCTGGGATTACAGACATGAGCCACCACGCCCGGCTCTTCAAACATTTTTGCTCACAGATTTCCTGAAAGAATTTTAGGCTTTTTCAGCTCTAAACTGCACTGTTGTGGGTCTTTACTATTTTTGGTAAGTCTGACTAAAGGTTTGCCTAGTTTGTTTATTCTTTCAAAGAACCAGCTCTTCATTGATTCTTCAGTGGGTTTGGGGGGGGGGGAGCGGGGAGGGGGGTATTTTGTTTTTGTTTAATTGTTTTAGTTTCAATTTCATTAATTTTGGCTCCGATCCTTATGGTTTCCCTCCTTATCCTAGGTTTGGGTTTGGACTGTCTTTGGTCTCCTAGTTTCTTCAGGGGCATCGTTAGCCTGTTCATTTGGGCGTGCTCTGTCTTCCTAATGGACACATTCACAGCAATAAATCTCCTTCCTGGGAGTGCTTTCATTGCATGCCATGGGTTCTGGTACGTCACCTTTGCAGTGTCCTTTGATTCCAGGAACCGTTTCCATTCTTCCTTGGCTTCTTCTACAACTCACTGCATAGTCATGAGTGAGTTATTTACTGTCCAGTAGTTAGTGAAACTTCTGTGATTTCTTTTGCAATTGACTTCTAGTTGTAGTGAACTAAGACCTGACAGGATACATGGAGTCATTTCTGTCATTTTGTACTTACTTAAGCAGGTTTTTTGGACTAGAATCTGACTTATTGTAGAAAGAGTCCCATATGCTGAAGAGAAGAATGTTACTGTGTTCTACATAGCAGGACAGAACACTCTATAACCATCCACTAAGTCCACCTGTTGACAGGTATGGCTCAGCTCTGACATTATTTTGTTAATTTTTCTATTTAATCTGTCTGTGAAAACAGAGTACTGAGGTGTGCCACTAAAATTGTGTCAGTGTTTATTTGATCTTTTATGTCCAGCAGTGTTTGGTTAGTGAAGCTAGGTGGCCCAGTATTTCATGTGTATATATCCATAATTGTTATCACTATCCTGTTCAATTCCTGTTTTGTTTTTTCTGATCTTTTTTGGTTTGAAGTTTACTTTATGAATAAAAAACCCATAGGATCCTTAGCAACTAGTATGGAAAAAGTATTCTAACAAACTGGAGCATCTTATCAAAGTGGACAAATTCCTAGATTCACATAAATTAGCAAAACTGACCCCGGAAGATATAAAAGTGCTGAGTAACACAATGACAAGAAATGAAGTTGAGATAGTAGTAAAAGTCGCACCAACTAAGAAGAGCCCAGGACCTGTTGGACTCACTCTTCAATTCGTATAACATCAAACTCTCAAATGAAATTTAAGGATAAAGAATAGCTTCAAACTTCTTCCTGGAAGCTAGCATTAGCCCAACTGCTCTCATGAACATAGATGTAAAACTTCTCAACAACATTCTATCATTCTCAAAAAAAAAAAAAAAAAAAAAAAAAAAAAAAAAAAAAAAAAAAAAAAAAAAAAAAAAAAA
>PVJA010014697.1:0-22097 GCA_004027025.1 Myocastor coypus | reverse complement strand
GGAGGAATTCTTCTATGTGATTGGTGGAAATGTTAAACTAGTCAACCATTATGGAAACCACTACAGAAATGCCTGAAAAAACTTAAAATAGAAATTTACCCCTACTTTTAAATATCTTCCCAGAAAAGTTACAGATCCCATATTGCCCCGAGCCTTACATAATCCATAATAGCAAAATCACTGAAGCAGCCTATATATCCACCAACAAATGGATGTTTTAATGTAGCATTTGCATACCATGCAGCATCACTCTGCCTTAAAGGAGGATAAACTTGAGTCACTTGTAAGACAATGGATGCATCCTTGACATCATAATATTAAGTGAAATAAAGCAGAGACACAAGCTTAAATAGCATATGGCTTCTTTTATGTGATAAACGTGAAATATAAATAAAGAGCAAGATAAAAGACAGATAATAGGAAATAGCGAATGGATCTCCTGTAAACAAGAAGGGACCAAGAGATGGCAAAAGGCTGGCGGGCCTAGAAACAAAAGAATTAGGATGCCTGATAGGTATCAACTCCCCATGAGAAGTGTAAGTGCTATGCATTACAAATATGTACTAAAAATAAATAGGTAAAATGTAAAAAAATAAGAATCAAGTGAAGGATGGTAAGGGGGCTTTTTAAATTTTTTAGATGGACAAAAAATAAAAAACCATTGGAAATGATACAGAATCTCACTGAATAAAATAGGAATTCAATAATGGTTGTTATATTGCATAATGTATATAACTGTTTAGATTACCAGATATAAGCCTGCCAAATTAATTTTTTAGAAAGTTAAAAGAAATCAAAGGAGAAGAAAAAAAATAGCATTAACCGCTCCTTTCAACAGACCAGCAGAAATCGGCAGTACAACTACGTAAGCCATCTGTATATGTGCATAAATATACCTTCCCACTTCTTCCTTTCATCCTTTTCCTCATTCCAGTTGTTCCTTTCCTTTGCACAGATTCTTTCCCTTTCCCAGTATCTACGATACCTTTGAGGAATGGATAAAAAGATGTGGTATTTTCACATAATGGAGTACTATTCAGCTACAAAAAAGATAGATTTAAGGCTTTTATAGGTAACGGGTACAGCTAGAGACCATACTCACAAGTGAAATAAATCGGACCTGCATGTGCGACCATGACATTGTCTTGCTGGCGTGAGCACGTGAAGGTGGGGCTTTTGCAGCTAGCAGGCAGTGTGTATATGAGCACGGTTCAATGATTCTCACAAACAGGGAATTCTTGAGCAGATTAAACATGTAGGCACCACCCGAAATGTGCTAGAAATACACATTCACACGTTCTCAGGCAGCACCCAGAGCCTGCTGAATCCGGGACTCTTGGGTGAGGTCATCGTTTTCACCAGTCCTCCCTGAGACTTCCAGGCATGCAGCAGTGTAAGGACCCCTAGCAGGCTTGGCGTGCCATTGGCCAACACGATCTGGTCACGAGAGGGGAGCTGCAGCTTCCTGGATTTGATTGGTGGAATTTTCCGGGCCGGCCGCCTTTCCTTCGTCTTCCTCCCTGATGACTTTCTTAGTCCGAGTACTCGGAAAGCATGAAGTACAATTCTTTGTCTTTACAAACATCTTATGCTGAGGTAACTATTTTTAAATCACTAAAACAAATGAACAAACAAATTCAACCCCAAATACAACTGTGTTTCCAGATAGGTGAAATTTCAAAGCCACAAAAATAGAAGGGAAGGATTTCTTTAAAGAAATCCCAGTGGGAAATGGTGTAAATATATGCAACGAATTTCAGTTTGGTATAATAAAATCAATCTTGTTTTTTAATTTACTTGCAATCAAATCTTAAAACGCTATGAATCTGGGGGCTGGAGGTATAGCTCAATGGCATCGAAAATTTAAAAATACATAAAATTTTTTTAAAACACTATGAATGCTACCTCACTGGGAAATTCGACCTTCCCCTGACATTTCAACGAAGAGAAAAATATGTATGGTTTTATAATTGTTGCATGGTAAGAAATACAGGCTGAAGGCAGACCTGGAGGAAGGCTTCACAGATTAGAATAGAAAATGTGCTTCGTGTGTGATAAATTCCCATTAATGTACTTATCCTTAGCTCCTGTTTCCAAGCCGTCTCCTCACAACACTTGCCTAAGAATAGTTACTTTAACTGCAAGATGCCTTTATTTCTCTCAATTTTACTGGAACTCTCACTTTCCCTGCTTTAATTTGCTCTAATTCTTATACCTAGTGTTGTATTTAAAATTATTCCTCTATATGTATGGTTTTTGCAACATTATCCAGAAGTGAACTTGTAACCAACGTGCCAACGGAGCCTGCCAGCAAGGAAGTATAATGGTTTGTAAGATAGGAAGTGTAAAGGAACTTACTCTGTTTGCAAGAAATTACTGAGGACTTTGTAGATAACGCTTACACCACCTCAAAGAACGCAGAGAAGAAAACAGGTAGAGGCCGGAAGACTAGTTCAAGAAAGAACAGCAAGTGCAGTGTAACACGGGTGAGAAAGAACATGGTCTCAGAACAAAGAGCAGTTTGAGTAGTGTAGAGGGTCAGAAAGCAGCAGATGTAAACATCTGTAAAGGCAAAGTAGGTAAGTATTAAAGGGATCTGTGTCAAATGCTAAAGCCCTGGATGTAACATTTGAAGATAGGAACTAATAGCAGAAACACCCTGGGAGATAAATTAGAAGTAGGAATTTGCAACCTGGACTGAAGAGTACCATTATGGTTGGGATAGGGAATGAAGTCTTACGAGGAAGCTATAAACGTAATTAGTTTTGTCACCTTGGTAAAAGAATGAGTGACATACAAGATGACTGCCTGGTCTCTGTCTTAGACCAGTGGCAGTTAGCTCTTAACTAGCTTAACAAACACTGAAAGAAAAGCAGATTTTGAAGGTTGGTTAGCTTTGGGTTCTATTAGAGTGAAGACTAAGATAATGTAAAGGTTTTTAAGTGAAAATATTGAATCCCTCAAGTTGTATAGGTCTAAGAAGGCCATAGGGATTCTGGAGTTGCTGATTTTAAGTACTGTAAATGGATACAACGGTCCAGGAAATGCAGGTACAAACAGGAAGATTAGAAATAGAATTTGTGATAGCAAAATTCTGTCTCAAAAAGACAAGGAAAAAAAAAGTTGAGGCCTATGATGGAGAATTAGAAATTTTTGATGAGTGATAATTTTAGTTTCAGGAAAGGCATATACCAAGAGAGCCAATACTGTTGTGACCCTTTTTTAATGTTATTGAATACATTAAAAAGTGATGATCTAGGGCCACAGAGATAGCTCAGTGGTCTAAGCGCCTGCCTAAGCAAGGCCAAGGACCTGGGCTTAATTCCTTACTACAAGCTGTGTCAGCCCTGCCCCTTGGCACACTGAGCAGGCCACTGAGACTGGGCATAGTGGGGCACACCTGTAATTCCAGCACTCTTAAAGTTTGTGGCAAGATCAAAAGTTCAAGTCCAGGGCTGGCCAAATAATTCAACAGATTAAAGCACCTGCAAGCAGGTGCAGGGGGATCTGGGGTTTGATCCCTGAGCCAGCTGTGCTGGCCCCACCCCCACCCCTGGGGCACAATGAGATGGCAATTAAGACCAGGTGTGGTGGAACACACCTGTAATCCCGGCTCTTGCTAGGCTATAAACAGGCAGATCACTACAAGTCTGGTCTAATAGTGAGACCCTGAACACCTTGTAGACCCTTCCCTAAAACACAAAGAAATTACGCTATACTAAGCTTTTAGTCTGTGTAGCTGTTATAATGACAAGCGACTGGATTCTGTAATTGGTGGAAGGAACCTGCTCTAAAATACAGACACTAGGATTTAGGAGAAAAGGCTTTGTAGTACTTGGAATAAAAATGGTGATTTTTTTTTTTTTTTTCATGGCCAACCAATTGTAGACTTAAGGCAGGAAATCAAACACATGGCTGAGATATAAGTAAATTTTAAGCTTCTCTACTGCTCTGCTATAAACCTATCAATGTTCTGGAAAATTCTCCACCAGCACCCTAACCTCTTTCAAGTATGTTTCAGCTTTAAGCTGGGTGGGTGGCCAGGATAGTGCTGCTGTCAAGCTGGGCAAAGCAGAACAGCCTTCCCTACATGCCCTACTGCAGGGCAAAACTGGTCTCAAGATGGACCGGACTCATATCTGCTGTGCAGGCTGAGTGGGAGCTATGGCTTAGATAGCGGCCACGGCACCCCTGCCCCACACCTCCCTTTACTTCCCTTGTCCCCCTCATGGACTGGGACAACTTGCTACAGTGACCTCCCTAGCTACCTAGTGTGTTTTCCTTGACTGTCAAGCTACCACTCTCCAGCTCAGCCATCAGTGCAGTGACCCTCACCAGCTCCCCACCGCTTCAAAATACTATTGTTGGTGTCATGGTTTGGGTATTTTTTTGCAAGGTGAACAATATCTTACGGGAAATGTTTTATAATAGTATTTTATAATGAATCACCCAAGAGTCATAGATGAGAAGTGCAGGAAATCTGTCCATACACGTAACATTAAAGACTCTAGGCTATGGGTCAAGACTCTATTATTCTTCATGAGTCTAGCTGAAAACCTAGAGCTCATAACAATGCCTCCCACAAGTCCAACTGGAGGCCTAGAGCCCACAGCAATGTCTCCTGCCGGCCCACTTCACAGATCTGTGCTGGAAAGACCCAGAGGTCAGCGGTGGAAACTAGGAAGTCTTTGCCAGCAGGATGAAGGCTCTGTGCCAGCAGGCTGAGGGATCTGAACTGGAGCAGGGAGGCAACACTTAAGGTAAGGGTCAGAGCTCCCCCAAAATTATCATGGCCATCCTCAGCAACAGTGAGGCCCTGAGCTCCTCCAGTGATGAGGAAAGCTGAGTTCCCATCAGGAAAGCCAATGCGACAAGCTTCTTCCTGGGGCTGATCAGTGCTCTGTCTTCTCCAGATTCGGGAAGCGATGCACAAGATGAGGACCCAAGCTTCTCCAGAGTTCATTGGGAAAGCCAGCATGACAAGATCCGCCAGCAGAACAGCCCAAGAGGACCAGCAGCCTCCAACAGCTTCTTGGTACAGCATCCTAACAGTGCTATGGCAGCTTCTCCAGCTCTTCCTTTATGCATCTGGCAGCACCCCTCAGGTGGGTCTCCTACCCCCTAGCACTACAACAGTTTGATTCAGGTGAGTGTACTAAGTTGACCACCTGTTAGAAATCCACTACACTTGGCTCTTGGAAGAAGGAAGGGGGCACTATGGCTTGGTTAAAGCATTCTAGAAGACTCTCCAGCTGCCCCTTATTGATACAGGCTGCTATTTAAGCAACTACTATATAAGCAGCACCTCCAAGCACTTCTTAGGGTTGGTCTAGGAGGGTTCCTTCCTTTTGCAGGAGCTCAGGCCCTGTTATCGCAAGGACTCACTTTGGCATTCCTGTCAATCTGGTCCTACTTTATCTCTTGGAAGGGTGGGCTTCAGACACCCTGTAAACTTGAGCGTGCAGCTTTCACTGTGACATCATTCACACTCGTCAAATAGGAAATCAACCTGTGTCCACCACTGGGTGAGTGGACGAAGAAGTGGGACCTATGCACAGTGAACTGTTACACAGCCTTCCAAGGAAATCCCATCCGCAGTTACTGCATGGATGAACACAGAAAGCACTAAGTGGAATGAGTCAATCACCAGAAAGACAAGTGCTACATGAGCTCCTTTATGGACTCTAAAAATCTATTTTTATAGCAGCTCTAGCAAACTAATATAAAGGGGGTTATATGTTTCTATTTGTTCTCTTGTTTACTTTAATGCACACAATAAGGTTGCACTTTAATGTTTTGGAGGCTTTTGGCATTTTTTCAATTCATGTCTTTTATCAATCCAGAAAGGACAAATGACAAAGTGTTAAAATTCAGTATTTTTATAGATTTTCATGATATCAGGATTATTTGCCAAAATAAGATCTAATAGGCTAACTTCTCTCTAAACCAGTTTCCTTTCATACACACACACACACACAAACACACACACACACACACACACACACACACACACTACAACACAGTACCTTGACAACTCCTTTCATAGCCAAAACATTAACAAAGTACATTGTAAACACATCAGTTATGAAAGAAAAATTTACTTTTTGGTCATCTTTCAAGGGCCATCAGTTTAAGAAATAACAGCCAAATGACAACAAACTGTAGACCATAAAGACTGAAATTAGGTCAGAGAAATATATCCTGGAAGCACGAACCTCTCAAAGTTTTAACTTCATAGATCAGCAGTGTATGAAGTCCAAGCTAATTACTCATCTTGGAGCATACTGAAAGAAGAACATTATTTCTAAGTAACAAGAAACGTCTGCGTCATGCTTTGAAGTCTCAATAAGTAACATTTCTCCCTTTAACTCTGTATTACTCAAATATTTATTATTGCTGTTCATTTGCATAAACTGAATAACTTGCATCTCGCTTTCAGGACTCAGGAGAGTTATTTTACTACAGATGGTGAATGCAGGAACTCCTGTTCGGATCTGGAAATCCGCTGCCAAATTATTCATGATTCACAAAAGGAGAAAGGTGTATTTGTAAGGTTCATTTATTTAAATCACACTGCAGGTAATAGATGGATGACAGCTGTATTTCATTTTATAACCCAGACATCATCTTCACCACAACTCTTAATGTGCACAGGCAAGATTAATTTCTACTCTCAAATACTGAAGACCCTAATATTAAAATATTATCTTAGTCTCTACAAATCATTCCAGACCTCACTGGAAAAAAGGTGGAATCGTGACCTAGGGTGAAAGTCCCCCAACGCAGGGAGTCCTAGGACACCAGAAAGCCAAGCAGCGGTGAAGGAGGGAGAAGAGCTTTGTTCTCAGCGTGGCCACAGAAGGAAGGACAGAGATCTAGCAACCTGAGCTCCGTCTTTAAAAATACTTGCAAAAAAAAAATAAATAAATAATAAAATAAAAAATAAAAAAGAAAGGGCCAAGAGCTATCCCTTGGATATAACAGGTACTCACTAAATAAACAAGAATGTTTGACACCTAAAAAATAAAAATAAATAAATAAATAAAATAAATGCTTGCAGCATTCTTAGGGTTACAGAGGAAAAGTGAGCAAAGGTGGGGCAGTGGTTTCCAAGGTTAGCTGTCCAGGTCGTCTTGGTCTGGCTGTGTCCTGGCTAATCATTACCTTAGGCCATTGTCTCAGGACTGGCACTGAATAACTCACCCAACACCAAGAATGTCACCATTAATGGGGAGGGTGTAGTTTTGATCCTTGGTCATAAAATGTTCATCGGTCATTCCTGTTAGTCCTGGGATCCATGCTAATTGGATTAACCCTACAGAATTCAGAAGAAAATAAAACAAGCCCAAAGACAAAATAGAGTCAAAACAATATAGACTTAGCTCTTTCAGAACCAGTGCTCAAGGACTATTTATTGAAATAGCATGCTGTCTCAGCCACAAACCTCAGCTGGAAGACTCTCTCCTCAGCAAGCCATTCCAGTGCGTGTTCCTCTCTTGCATTCTGGGGTCCTCAGCTGACAAGCTGTTTTCACAGGTAGTGGGAGTCTGAAGGAGGGAAGAGACAGTTGGTGACACATTCTGCAGTCTCTGTCCCCAGATGCAGCCCAGGTGAGATGCACTATGACCTCCCAGAAGGAAAGGCGGGGAGGATGTAAGTGTTCAACCCTCCATGATAACTCACTGCAGTGCTGGGCTATGCACCATACTCTTCAAAGGTCACCAGGGAAAGAAAAGGAAGTTTGGATCTGATGTGATATGGACAAGGATGGGCTTGTTGGCCTATAGATCCATCTCAGTTCCCTGCCTGGTTTTGTGAATGATTTTAATGAAGCACAGCTGTAGCTAATCTATACACACTCTCTACATAGATGTGACAGAATTTACAGCCTGCAAAGCTTGATGGGAAAAGCTTACCAATCCCTTTTTAAAAGATTCTCAAGGGCTGAGGAGATAGCTCAGCGGCATAAGCACCTTCCTGGCAAGGACAAGGTCCTGAGTTTGATCCTTGGTTCCACATGCCGTGCTGGCCCTGAAACCTGGCATGGTGGTTCATATCTGTAATCCCAGCATTGGGAAGCTGAGATAGGAGGACTACTACAAGTCTGAACTGCATAGTGAGATCCTGTATGAAAAAAATTAAAGTTAAAAAACACTCAGTTATATTTCAAGGGATCCTTGAAGCCACAGCAGAAGACAGCTATGGTTCCTACAAACAAAATCCGGTAACAATTTCCCTCTTTTCTTAGAAACAGACAATGACAAAATCAATCCTATCCATACAATTTACCTCCATTCCTGGGAGTTCAAAGAACAAATCATCCAGGGATGGTCTTTATTAGACTTCCAAATGAGTGGAAAAGTTGGAAGGAGCGCGGGGACAGTAGGGTGGGCACACATCTTACAGCTCTCTGACAGCACCCATTTCTCACAAAACTGAAGAATACTTGTAGTAAAAGAAATTAAAACTCCCTCGAATGGTCCACCTACTTCAGTCAAGAGGAGAAGAAACTCTGCCTCCAAACCTACTACTGCCTGCCTCTCAGAGACCAGTATTGAGGAGCTGGAAGGAGGAAGGCAGGTTTATTCAAAGGTGAGATCCTGAGAAGATAGAGGGGCCATTGACTCAAAGCTCCATTGGTGGGTGTTGCCTGATAGCACGGTGTCATGTGTGATTCCAGGCTCTTTCTGTCCGACCCAAAGAATTGTCCAGGACTATCAGTAAATATATAAATGCAACTTTTACTTAACAGAGAGGTAGAAAAGGAAAAAAATAAAGAAAGGAGATAGCAAAGAAGGCAAGAAAAGTGACGCTGTGTCTTGCACACAGGACAGGCCACTGCAGAAACAGCAGGCAGCCACACAGGAAGCCTGCGCCCTCCATAGAGAATGTGTGACAGAGAGTCGTGCTGCAGTGTGACACTAGGGCCCAGTAGTATCCCGGGGAATATTTCCATTATTTTGTGTTTATTTAAGTACACAGTAGGGTCAAAGGCATGGCCCATTTTGAAAAAAGTTCCATGTACTGTTCAGAAACATGTCTGTTCTGTTGTTGGATGCAGTAGTATTCTGTAGGTATCTGTTCATCCGTTTAATGGTGTGGCTTAACTCTGATTTTTTTTTTTTTTTTTTTTGAGCGGGGGAGTTGGCCTGTCTAACTGTGACAGTATTGAGGCCCGCAACTATGATCATATTTCAAAGCAAGCTAATAGGAGAGTAACAATGATGAACACATTGTGTATTGTTATCTTCAAAGTAATTGATACAGGCGTGGTACAAGATATAGGCATGAAAAGTTGACCAAACGATATTACCATAAACCTTTCTTTTCAATGAACTAAGACAAACTAGTAGTATAACTATCTTATATAAAATATTTGTGGGGGGGACACTGGGGAGATAGCTCAGTAAAATAAGTGCTTGTCTGGCAAGCACAAGGGCCTGCGTTCAATCTCTGGGTCTGCAAGAAATAAATAAAAAATATCTTTCTTCCTTCTCCCTTCCTTCTTTTGGCCCTTCTCCCATCTCAGTTTCTTTCTTTTTGAACAGGTTCTTCCCATTTTATAGTATCTACTGTACATTTTGGATCTTATTTACTCTTTCAGCTTCTCACATGAGGGAGACAATACCATGTTTACACATGTGCACCTGGCATATTTTACTTAGGTGTATGGCCTCAGGTTGCATCCATTTACCCACAAAAGTCTCCAGTTTATCATTCTTTATGGCTGAGTAGTAGTCCACTGTATAAAAATACCACATCTTTTTTATCCATTCCTTGAATGATGAGCATTTGGGTTGTTTCTAAGATTTTGTTATTACTATTAGGCTGTTATAAGTATGCGTGCACATAAATTGCTGTGGAATGATGTTTTTAATTCTTCTGGAAGATACCAAGCAGGGGAATAGCTAGGTTGAATGGGACCTCTAATTCTACTTTTCTTGAAGAATCTCCACAGATTTCCATGGTGGTTGTGCCAGTCTGTATTCCCACCAACAGTGGAGAAGGGTTCCTATTTATCTTTTTAAAACTAGTAGTTTTGTTTTATAAAACTGAGTGCACCAGCATTAGATTTATTTATTTATTTATTTTTGTCTTTTTGAGACAGGGTCTTGCTATGCAGTTCAGGCTGGCCTTGAGCTCACTTTTGTAGCCCAGGCTGGTCTCGAACTCACAACGATCCTCCTGCCTCAGCCTCCCAAGTGCTGGGATTACAGGCGTGAGCCACCACGCCTGGGTCCAGCATTGGATTTATATATACCTATAATTGCTATCTTTCCTGTTCAGTTGTTCCCCTTAGCAGTACATAGTGGTCACTCTTGTCTCCTTTTAGCTGTTGTAGATTGACATCAGCTGTATCTGAAAGTAAGGTAGCTACTCCTATTTGTTTTGGGGCTCCAATGGAAGGGAGTAATGTTTCTATGCTTTTCACTTCCTGTTGGATGAAGTGTATCTCGTGTAGGCAGCATATGGTAGCATGTTGCTTTTAATCCAATCTTCTAGTCTGTGTCTTTGGCTGCATAGTTGAGAGTTGAACACTAACAAGAGTTGCTCCTGGAAGGTGTTTACTGAATCCTATCGTTGCAGCTACATTATTTTTCCCATGTTGTTTCCTTTATCTTTTTCCTTTAGTTTAATTGCTCTCCCAGTTAGATGTATGCTTCCCTATGGCTTCTCTGTCTCAGTCCTTGATTCCCTTGTTTCTCCTGCAGTGCTGGTTTAGTGGTTATGTATTTCAATTTGTCATGGAAAGTGTACATCTTTGTCAGTCTTGAAGGCTAGTTTTACAGTATATAAAAGTCTGGAAGGACAACTTTTTTAGGACTTAGAAACTTCAGACCAAGGTCTCCTGCCTGTTAAGTCCTATGCTAAGAAACCCTCAGTTGTTCCAGTGAGTCTGTCTTTATAGGCTCCTTGCTGTTTTTCCAAGGCCCCTTTGATCTTTAAAGACAGCACTCGAGTCACAGAAGTCAAGTCTCTCCCACAATGCATGACCTTGACTCTTGGTCCTCTACCTGTTTTATTCTGATGGACACACACAAACTACCCTGCAGCCTCAGCAGGGTCAGTGCTTACATTAGGCTCACTGGCTAACACCTTGCTGATCAGAAAACCATTCTTCTGCCAACCACAGACTCCAGCCACTTACAGTCCACCTCAAACCCTTGTCTCCATCCTTGGTTGAAAATATGCAAAATATGGAACATTCCAAGGAATATTTCTTCCCTCACACATTTTCACATTGTCCCCTGCTGCTGCTTCCACTTAGAAGGAAGGTCATTGTCAATCTTTTCCAGCTGGTGAAGCCATCATTAAGGAACTACAGTATCTCCCCTTGCAGCTACTAGAAATTGAGGCTTTTGACACAGCTTACGGGCAGAGGCTGAGACTCAGCCCACAACTCGCTCTTTGTATAATTTTTTTAACTTTATTTCTTTATTTATGTTATGGCTGGTTCAGGCTGCTCTGAGGGTGGGGCTGGTGCAGCATGTGGTGCCAGGGATTGAAATATTCTCTGAGATTGCCTAAGCTTTCCTAAGCAGACTCTTTACACAGTTGAGCTATCTTGCCCACCCCAGCCCACACCTAGCTTTTGAAGCCAGGCCTGTAGCTGCAACCACCAGGAAGAAAGATAGCGAGCTCAGAGAAAATACACTTTTTCCTAACAGATCTAGCCTGCAGAAATGACATGTAAAATAATTCAATCTTTTTCCCACTATACTAACCTTTAACTCCACAGCACTGAGTTGTATACCTCCTATAACTATCATATTTTATGTTTTCTATGGCCAGAATGGATCAGCCCCACCCAGCTTCCCTCCCTGTTACCCAGCAACCTCTAGACACACACACACACACACACACACACACACACGCGCGCGCGCGCGCGCTCGCGCGCGCACGCACACACTTCATCTTTAGATCAGAATAGAAGAGGGACCCAAAACTGCTCTGGAAGCTGGTAACTGTCCAGGAGTCCAGTTTTGATAACAGCTACAACAAAAAGAGCAAGATCCAGCTGGGCGTGGTGGCTCACACCTGTAATCCCAGCACTTGGGAGGCTGAGGCAGGAGGATTGGTGCGAGTTCGAGACCAGCTTGGGCTACAAAAGTGAGCTCAAAGCCAGCCTGAACTGCATAGTGAGACCCTGTCTCAAAAAGGAAAAAAAAAAAAGAGCAAGATGCACAGCGCTCCATATTAAGGTCAGCCCTAGGTGGAGTGGTAGGGACAGGAATCTGAGGCAAGACAATAAAGCAGGGGCTTCCGTAGGCCTCCTAGCTAATCCAGACCAGGAGTTAAAAATAAATTTTATTGGACAAATTCTCCCCCAAATCAATAATGGGGGTAGAAAAGGAGGAAAAAAAGGATTAAAATGGGGGTACACATTCAAAATTCAAAGATTCAATGTAAAAAATGAGCATCTGAGATAAAGATACACTTCTCAGATGAAAAAGTACAAATGGCAAATTTGTACTTATATGAAAAAATGTTCAACATCATTGGTCATTTGAGAAATGCAAATTAAAATAGCACTGAGATTCCATCTCATCCCAGAAAAAATGTCTGTCATCAAGAAGTCAACCAAAAACAAATGCTGGAGGGACTGTAGGGAGAAAGGAAGCCTTCTCCACGTTTGATGGGAGTATAGACAGGTACAACTACTGTGGAAATCAGTATGGAGACTTCTCAAAAAACTAGGCTCAGAGGTCCATTTCAACCTAGCTATTCCCCTCTGAGGTATTTTTCCAGAAGAACTAAAAACATCGTATCACAGCAATGCATACACCCTTTTTTTTTTTGGTCTTTTTGAGACAGGGTCTCGCTATGCAGTTGAGGCTGGCCTTGAGCTCCCTTTTGTAGCCCAGGCTGGTCTCGAACTCTCACTGATCCTCCTGCCTCAGCCTCCCAAGTGCTGGGATTACAGGCATGAGCCCCCATGCCCAGCTTGCACCCATTTTTATAGGAGCACAATTTGTCATCTCTAAATCTTGGAGACATGCCAAATGCCCATAAACTGAGGAACAGATAAAAGAGATGTGGTATTTTCATACAATGGAGTATTACCCAACTACGAAAAAGATAAGCTTAAGGCTTTTATAAGTAAAGGGATGCGACTAGAGACCAATACTCATAAGTGAAGTAAATCAGACTCACATGTGTAAACATTGTATTGTCTGCCTAGTGTGAGAACCTGAAAGAATAAAATCGGAAAGATACAATAAATACTATGAAAGGGAAAGAAACTGTTCAAAGGGCAGGAACAACTGAATGAGGGAAAGAAGAAAAGAAACGAGGAGAAAAATATATATGTATATACACAGGATATCTTGGATAATTGTACTGTTGATTTCTGGTAATGTAATTAATGCTTAAACGTTTTTAATGCCTGAATTTGTGTCTCTTTTTAAATTTTTTTATACTTTTGACCAACTTTGCATACTTATATCTAATAATCTGAACAACTAATTTGAAGACCACAATATGCAACACGGCATCCATTGTTGAATCCCTATCATTTTGCTTAGTAAAATTCTGCATCACTTCTATTTTTTTCACTATTTTTTATTCCCTTTAAACAATAAAAATAAAAATCGCTGGCACATAATGGCCTTGGATCTTATACCTACAGACCAAAAACAAAGTGCCGAGAAGACACGGAGAGGCAACCATGGACACACATGACCAATGAGCCCCACCTCCAATATAATATAGGGAAGCAAGGGGGCCTGGCCAACTTTAAGGTATGTACTACAATAGATGCCAGGAATGAGGTGCCCCCTTGCCAATTAGCCACCCACCTCAAAGATTAAGACCTTAAAAGGTAGGTCAAGGACAAAGGCAGTAGGACTGGCAAAATCGCTCATCAGACTAAAGCACCTACTTAGGAAAGCACTAGGACCGAGGTTCCATCCCCAGCACTACACGCCCCACCAGCCCTGCTCCCAGGGTAAGCTGAGCCGGTCCGACTCCCCTGTAGTGGCCTATACCCATAATCCCAGCGCTGGGAAGGCTGAAAGCAGGAGCATCCCTGTGAGTCTGAGCTACATAGTGAAACCGTGTAATAACCAAATACATTTTTCTTAAAAAAGGATAAAGGCAGGAAGAAGCTGTCCACAGGCCACTGGAAGCAATGACATTAACTGGAGGTGCCCGGAAGTCAGTTCAGTTATGGCAAGTATGGGGTGGAAGGGAAAGACTCACTTACCAACCCCCCTAAAAAAAAAGCTGAGAACAGAGACCCAGGGGTCCTCCATCTTTTTTCTTTGTTATTGAGATAGCTATCTATCTTTTCCCTTCTCCCTGTTCCTTTTCCTTTTTACAAATAAAGTGTCTTGCCTTGGTTAAATGTTGTCCCTCTATTTGACCGTTCAGGCTGAGTTACGCTCCCAGCGGGCTGTTCACACGCCAGAGCAGTGCTGGTTGCCCCCACGCCATGCAACAGAGTTACCCCCAGGGCAGACAGGAAGCTGAAGAAATTGATGGCTGGGCTTAGATCTTCATAGGAAGCCATGGGCTGGGGAGAAGGACAAAGCCTCTTCCAGGAAGCCAGCCAGGCCCCTCATCTCCAGAATCTGCAGTCACCTCTCACCACCACAAAGCTGACTTGCAGACCAAGGGTTCAAGAGCCCAAGGCTCCAGGAAGCAACTGTTAGACAGGTGGATGTGGACACGTAGGATGGGAAGGAAAAAGAAATCCAAACACTGCCCATTGCAAATAAGCCTGCAAATGAAAAATGTGAAAACACAAGAATCCTGATGCTAAGCACAACAGCCAGCGACATCAACCTGAACTCTTAGCTAGATTAAAAAGCAGCACAGCAAACATAAGTAAGTATGTTGAGATTACATAAGAGATAAATGGAGGCATAAAGTCTGTCACTCAGACAAATGGCCACATGCAGCTGACCTGCTACAGCAGCACCCTCTGCCTGAACTCACAGAGATGATCCAGAACCCATGTACCTGTCCCCATGACCCTTTCCTCCTAGGAAAGCCCAGAGAGTTGGAGCAGACTATAAGCAAAGGAGACTGCCTCTCAACCTGAGGGCCTCTGATGCTATCAGCCAGGGACATGTCAGCCTCTTCCTGGAGTAATCAGAGGCTGGGTTGCAACGGCAGTGTGAGCTGGCAGAACTGAGCTATGTGTTCTTGGTAGTGCCTGGCAAGCAGTATAGACTTCACTTGGTAGACTGTGTCAAGTCACTTGTGGAGATTTTGTGGAGGACTGCATCTTACAATATGTGTGTATGTATACAATAATTGATTGATGGTGTCTTGCTATGAAGTTCAGGCTGGCCTTGAACTCACTAGGTAGCTCACCTGGCTTAAACTTGTGGATCTTCCTGCCTCAGACTCCCAAGTGCTAGGATTTCAGTTGTGTGCTGCCATGCCCAGCTAGGTCTATGTTTAGTAAAGTTAATTCGGTAGCATTTTTTCCCAACCTTTTTAACATTATAACATAGGTAGAAAATAATATTTTTCCTACACATTGTTGTAAATAGGATGGGATCAGAAGTTCTGATGAAGGCCTGGCAGGATGGCTCAGTGGTCTAAAGCGCCTGCTTGCAAAAGCTTAGGCAGCTGCAGGGACCGCGGTTCCCAGGTACCACATGCTGCACCAGCCCTGCCCTCAGGGCAGGCTGAGCCAGCCATAAAAATAAATAAACAAACAAACTAAAGTTCTGAAACAAGAAAAATAAAATAAAATAAAAAGAGGTGGTCTATTTCTTTAAAAAAATAATTAAAAAATAAATAAAAATTATAGTACTCTGAAAGGAAATTAAAGAGGACATCAGAAAATGGAAATGTGTCCTCTGATCTTGGATAGACAGAGTCAGTTTTATCAAAATAGCCATTCTTGGGCTGGCCAAATAGCTCAGTGGATTAAAGTGCCTGCTTAGGCATACACAGAGGCTCGGGGTTAGATCCCCAGCCTGCTGTGCTGGCCCTGCCCCACCCCCTGACTGAGACTGAGCAGGGTGGCACACACCTGTAATCCCAGCTCTTGGGAGGCTGAAAACAGGAGGATCACTACATGTCCAATCTGTGTTGTGAAACCCTGTAGACCCTATAGATTCTATACTAAATACATTTTTTAAAAAGCCATCCTCCAAAAGTTGATCAATATATTTAATATAATCTTAATCATCAATACAGGAGACATCACAAACCCAATTTTCAAGTGTATCACAAAGATACTATAATAAAAACAGCATGACTGGCATAAAAACAGACATTTGGCTCAATAGAACAAAGGATGCAGTAACAACTACAGGCTCGTTCAACCACCTGATCTTTGACAAAGGGGCCAAAAACATTGGAAGAAAGATAGTCTCCTTTTCAAATGGTATTGGGAAAATTGACTATATACAAGCAGAAGACAGAACCTACTTCTCACTGTGTACTAACATAAAAGCAAAATGGACCGAAGACTTAAATATTTCTATCCCCCCATTGCAGGAGGCAGATGGACCCTGGCAGCTACAGGGACCTGATGAGTCCCGCCCCACCCTCACCACAGTCTCATGAGCTTTGACTTTGACCCGCCCCCATCACCTTTGGTGCCTTCCTGCACAGCAGCTCTCCCACACCCTTCCCATGGCAGAAACTACGCTGAACCCCACATAGTAGGAGCTTTGCTAGGCATACCCTGCCCCCTCTACTGTCATGGGATCCTTGCTGACCTGTGCCCCACCCTCCCATCACAGCTGAATTCAGGTGGACATTGGGAGCTTCAAAAATATCAAAAGGAAGAAGAAAAAGGCAAATTCAGACTTCCTGCCCACCCAGAACAAGTCCTGGAGACAAAATCATAGAAGAACATGGAAGTCACAGAGATGATAGCAAAGGAAGTAAAGAAACCCCATCAGCCCATAGAAAGAATCAGATCAGAAATTACCTCTCAAGTTAAAAAAGAAGTGACAATGATAATGAAAGTATTGTTCAGTACATCTAAAGAAGGCATAGATTAAAAAAAAAATAGAGAATACCAAAAAAAAAAGATGGGAACATTTAATGAACAATATGGGTAAAGACTAGAATGCATGAAACAGATTCAAACATATATCCAGGAAATTAAGAATTCCACTGAAAGTTGGTAAAACCACTTCAGTGCACCTGAGGATAGAATTTCCAACCTTGAAGATAGCATTGCATCCAGTGAATGTGCAAAGAAAGATCTCTTAAAAATAACAAGGAACCAGGAAATAACAATTCAAAATGATGAGAAGAAAAACAATATGAGATGTCCTAAAGCAGGAATTAGGACAAATGACATGAAGAGATTATTGTAGAAGTAGTAGCCGAAAATTTCCCAACCACTGGAAAAGAATCTGATGTACAGATAAGTGAGTCAATATAGAACTTCCAATTATCCAGTCAAAATAAATCTATAACTAGACACATAATAATCAAGATATCAGAAATACACCCCCAAAAAGCAGAATGTAAAAAGTTGGTAAAGAAATCAGTCATGTATAATGAAAAGCCCATCAGAATCACAGCAGATTTCACAACACAAACCATCAAATCAAGAAGCGCTTCAAGTAAAGTATTTTAGGTCCTGAAAGAAAACAACTTTCAAGCCAGGCGTGGTGGCGCATGCCTGTAATCCCAGCACTCGGGAGGCTGAGGCAGGACGATCGATGTGAGTTTGAGACCAGCCTGGGCTACAAAAGTGAGCTTAAGGCCAGCCTGAACTGCATAGTGAGACCCTGTCTCAAAAAGCAAAAAAAAAAAAGAAAACAACTTTCAATCCAAATTGATATAGCCTGAACAGATAAGATACATCGATGACAAAGAACAACTGAAAAAATTCATGACAACCAAAGCAACCCTACCAAGAGTATGGACAGATATTCTAGAAAGTGACAGAAATAACAACAACCTCAAGAACAACAACAAGGAGGAACCATCAAGCAGAGGAAGTAATTAAACAGAGGAGGAAAGTAGGGAATCTGCAGCAGGAAAATAACATGGTAAAGATAAACCAATATGTATCAGTTATGATCATCAATGTAAATAGGCTCAATTCAGCAATCATAAAAAAGCAAACTGGCAGAGTGGATCAAGAAACAAAATCCAAAACAGGGTGTTGTGGTGCATGCCTGTAATCAAAGCACTAGGGAGGTTGAATTCGGAGGAGGATCACTATGAGTCCGAAATACAAAGCAAGACCCTGTAACAAAAACACAAACTCCAACAATATGCTGTATACAAGAAAGATATTCAACTCAAAAGGATGGGAGGACCAGGGTGTGAATGAGATGACCTGGGGACCACCAGATCCTCATCTGAGCCAGTGCCGAGGTCCAGCTTGTGAGTGGGTCTGCCCAGGTCCCCTCGGACCCTTGTCCCAGCCAGAGCCCAGGCCCGGCTTGTGAGTGGGACTACCTGGGTCCACTGGATCCTCCTTTGAGCCAGCACCCAAGCCTGGAGTGTAAGTAGGACTGTGCAAGGCCCAGAGTATCCTCATTCAACCCAGCGCCCAGACCCTGTGTGTGAGTGGAACTTCTTCCATCAGACAGGCCCAACATGGAATCCTGTGCTGGAACTCCCTGCAGAGAGGCTAGACACAAGACCCATCCAGCTGATCCAGGAGCAGAACATCCTGCCAGAGTGGCACAGAGGGTTCACTTCCAAGAGCTGCAGCAGGAAGAAGTGGAGCACAAAAGCCAGACCCAAGCCACCCCTACCTGGATGAGTTTGAACTTGGTAGATCTTGAGCTGGTGCTAAAGTAATAACTATAACAATGCTCTACACCAAAGGTCAGAAGACAGTGCTATATGAAATGACAAATAGGAACAAAATGCATTCTCGGAGCTGGGGAGATGGCTCCGAGGCACAAGTGCCTGCTGGGCAACTGCAAGGTCGTGAGTTTGAACCCCAGTCCCACCAAAAAAAAAAAAAAAAAAATGCATTCTCAGGCCCCGAGCCCACCCAAAACAAATGCAAGAGACAGTAGCAAAGAAGAAATTGGAAAAAAAAAAAAAGAAGAAGAAATTGGAAAACACACACCTGAAATATCTGAGATAATAGCGTCTGAAGTAAAGAAATAACTGCAGAAAGGTATAGAGGAAATCAGATCAGAAATAATTTCTGAAGTAAAAAAAAAAGAAATGATAACTATAATGAAAGAAGTACTATGTGCTTCTAAAAATGACACATAAAAAATAGAGAAGAATAGAAAAGTGATGGAATCCTTGAATGAACAATATAGGAAAGAAATAGAATTCATAAAGCAGATTCAAAGTACTAACAGGAAATTAAAACCTCAATCACAAGCTGACAAAACCATTTGAATGAAAGTGAAAATAGACTTTCAGACATTCAAGACATTGTCTCAGCTAGTGAAAAGGTAAGAAAAGATCTCTTAAAAACAACTAGGATGCAGGAAAAATAACTCAACATCTGCAAGATGATGCAAAAATGAACAATGTAAGACTAATAGGCATGAATGAGAAAGAAGGAGTCTGTACAAATGATATAAAAAGAATATGGGCAGAAAGGGGGAATCTAAATGACCACAACTCCATGAAGTAATAGCAGAAGACTCCCCAAATACGGGGAAACAATCTGACATTCATGCAAACAAAGCATATAGAACTCCAAATAATATCAACTTAATTAAAACCACACCCAGACATATAATCAAGATCTCAGAAATTCAGCACAGGAACAGTACACTAAATGCTGTTAGAGAAAAGAAACAGATCACATTTAAAGGAAAACCCCTAGAATAACAGCAGATTTCTCTTCACAAACCATCAAGTCAAGAAGAGCATGGAGCAGGGCTGGGGATTTGGCTCAGTGGTAGAATGTTTGCCTAGCAAGCTGAAAGCCCTGGGTTTGATCCTTGGCACCAAAAAAAAGAATAAAACTTCCTGTAAGAAGAGCTTGGAGCAAAGTACTTCAAGTCTTTCAAGAAAATAAATTCCAACCCAGACTCATATACTCTGCAAAACTATCTTTCAAGTGTCATAAGGAAGTGAAATACGCAAAACTATCTTTCAAGTGTCATAAGGAAGTGAAATACTTTCGTGACAAGGAACAACTAAAGAATTTCATGATGACAAAACCAACCCTACACAGACTACTAAAAGATATTCTAGAGAGGGATCTAAATGACCACAACTCCATGAATGACAATGGAAAGAACCCACAGAACAGGGCAAACAGTCAAACACAGGAGGAAACAGAGGTATACAACAGCAATTTTTCAATTATTCTTTCGTGTACAACATCAAAATATTTCCATCAGCATACTCTACAAATAGACTTCTTCTGCATCATGATTCCATCTGGGTCTGCAGGGTGGATATCAAGGAAATAGTGACTCTGTCCCACAAGTGACACCTGGCCACCAGTAAGCATCACAGACACTGTCCATGTCTATGACATACAAAAATTTTGTATAAACTGTTAGAAGTGGTCATATATTTGCCATTTCATTATTTTGTTATGTATTATTCTTAGTAATTCTTTACCATCACGAAAACATTTTTAGTTGGTATTTTTGTATATATTAACCTAATCAAATACTATTTGAGTACTCTGAATTGATCTCATATTAATACATATGATATACAACATTCTGGCCCCTTAACTGTACTCATGATTTATTTTTAATTTTAGAATATTGTTTTGAAACATTTGATTTAATTTTTAATTAATTAAAAATTAATTTCCTCAATATTGTGTAATTTTAATTTTTGTTTTATGATTTATACTGTATCTCTGACTTACAACCTACTTATAAGACATGGTATGATATTTTCTCCTAGTATTAGAAACTTTAAAAAGTATATTTCCAGGACATCGAGACGGCCCAGTGATCTAAAGCGCCTGCCTAGGAAAGTTCTGGTAAGCACTGGGACCACTGCTCGATCCCTGGCACCACATGCTGCACCACCCCACCCCAAGGTGGGCTGAGCCAGCCAGAACACAAATAAATAAATGAGGTTTAAGGAAAATAAAATAAAATCTTTAAAAATAAAACGTATATTTCCATTATCCATTGACTTTATATTACTACTCCGTTGTCTTTTACACACACACACACACACACACACACACACACACACACACACACATGAAAAAATATGTATATAACCTGACATAAGATGGATACTGTTTTGTAGATATCTTCAATGACCTTTTAAATGGGTTGGTGTAATATAATTACATTTTACATAATCCTGCATAGCTACCATTTTAAGAGTGTTTTTTCTTTATCTAATACCATACAGAAACTTCACTTGCCTTTTGGATTATGCTCTTTGTTATTTTCTATATGCGATGTCTAGAGGTATTAGAATATTTCAAGTTTGTAT
This sequence comes from Myocastor coypus, assembly GCA_004027025.1. Lineage (NCBI taxonomy): Eukaryota > Metazoa > Chordata > Mammalia > Rodentia > Myocastoridae > Myocastor > Myocastor coypus. Next base: position 764 of record PVJA010014697.1, on the reverse strand, counting down.
AATGGAAAAATGTTTTCTTTTAGTTTCCAAAGGTATGTTTGCTAAGTATAAAATTCAATGAGGACGGATCTTTTTCTTCAGTCCTTTGAATTAATTAGTCTAGTTCCTTACCCACTTGCTCTTTTTTTTTTCTAATGTGGAATAAGATGCATTTAATTTTGTTCTTCCATAGCTAGTATTATTTTCTATATATATGCTTTTCTTAAACCTTATTTATGCTACGGCTGGCTCAGCCTGCCCTGGAGGTGGGGCTGGCACAGCATGTAGTGCTGGGGATCAAACCAGGGTCCCTGTGGTTGCGTAAGCTTGCCTAAGCAGGCACTTTACACCACTGAGCTACTTCACTGGCCCGATCTACATCTATGCTTCAATGATTCTTTTCTTTACAATTAATTTTGGACAATTTAATTTTTGTGTATCTTGGAATGATTTTATTCATATTTCTTGCAGAAAATATTCATTTTTCTTGAAAGTGTGGTACTATAATTTGAACTACATTCAGAAATTTTGTCTTTAAATATTATTGCTTACCCCTTTGTACTTTGAGAATTCCAAATATATGAACATAGAAACCCCACCGCTGGGAGCTGAGCCTGCGCACCCGCTGCGGCCCAAGCTCCAGCACTGAACCCATCAAATAGCCCGTTTGGCAATCGTTCCGGTCCACGAGCCTACCAGGACTACTCAATCCCAAAGCTCCACCTCCACCTACAGACCACATCCCCCAGGATTCAGAAAAGCTAGCAGCCAGAGCCCCAACACAA